>LJJJ01000310.1:0-14412 GCA_001304625.1 Trametes sp. AH28-2
CCTTACGGTCTTGGGCAAGACCGTAAGGCGGTTTAAGGAGACCCCGGAAAATGCTGATGGATGGCATCCCGAATGAGGTGTATAAGCACTGTGAAGACGTGCTTACGCCTCTCCTCGGCCGCCTCTTCAGGGCGTCCTTTGCGCTCAAGTACTATCCGCAGCGATGGCGTGTCTCCGACACGGTCGTCTTGCGGAAGCCCGGGAAGAGCGACTACACGGTGGCGAAAGCCTACCGACCGGTCGCTTTGCTCAACTGCATGTCGAAGATCCTCTCGCGCTGCGTGGCGGACGTGCTGGTCCACGAGGCGGAGGCCCATGCGATGCTCGCACGCTTCCAGTTCGGAGGACGGCCAGGTCGCACAACCACGGATTCCATTCATCTGGTGACCAAGCTCGTTAAGGACGCCTGGCGGGTGAAGAAGGTGGCATCGGTCCTTTTCCTGGACATCAAGTCGGCCTTCCCTGCGGCCACCCCGGAGCGACTCTTTCATGTCATGCGACTCCGTGGGGTGCCGAGGGAGATCACCGACTGGTTAAGAGTAAAGCTGAGTGGTCGACAGACAATACTGAAGTTTGACGATTACACCTCTGACATCTTCGAGATCCGCAGCGGCATCGACCAGGGTTGTCCGCTCTCGGTCATTCTGTACGCCTTCTACAACTCGGACCTTATCGACAGCGCGGTCAAAGCGAACGGGGAGACTGCAGTGGGCTCCATGGACGACGTAGCTCTGGTGGTCACCGGGAAGTCCTTCCCTGAGGTCCATGACCGGATGCGCGAGTTCATGGAACGGGACGGCGGCGCGCTTGACTGGTCGAGGGATTCTAATTCGACCTTCTCCGTCGAAAAGTTTGGGCTCCTGAACTGCTCTCGGCGACTTCGGGGCTCGGATCTGGGGCCGTCTCTTGCAATCGGCGGCTCGGTCATCTCGCCCTCTGACCACCACCGGTTCCTAGGGGTCCTGCTCGACTCTAAGCTCCGCTTCCACCAGCACGTCTCTCACGCGCTCGCTAAGGGCGATGCCTGGGTCTCTCTCATCCGACGACTGTCTAGGCTGCAGTACGGCCTCTCTTTGAGTCTCGTCAAGAGGCTCTACCTCGCGGTCGCAGTCCCCAGCATGTTGTATGCCGCCGACACATTCCTGACGCCAGCACGCAAGCTCCCAGGCCAACGCCGCATGCATGGATCTGTGGGCGCTATCAAGAAGCTGGGGCGCGTACAGCGCCAGGCCTTGCTGGTCATGACTGGGGGCATGAGGACGACGGCGACAGACGTCATGGAGGCGCACGCGGACGTCCTCCCCTTTCCGCTTCTTGTCGACAAGCTCTGTCAGCGGGCGACAGTGCGTCTGTGCACACTCCCCAAGTCGCACCCTCTCTCTCCCCACGTCAGTACGGCAAAGCGGCGTTTCGTCAAGTTCCACCGCTCCGCACTCCACGAGCTCCTCCACGCGTATGAAGCGACCGCCGACCCTGCTCGGATGGAGAAGATTCTCCCTTGCCGCCGGCACCCGCGCTGGACGCCAAAGCACAGCATTGAAGTCGAGGACAGCAAAATCGCAGCACTTGGAGCAGAGGAACGCTGGGCGAGGCGTTCGGGGCTGAGGGTCTACTCGCATCAGCAAAACACAAAGCCTTCTGGAGCCTCCTGGACGCGTCTGGATTCTCCTGGAAGGGGGTCCCCAGCCACCCAGTAGCGTCCAGAACCTCAGGTAGTCTCTGTCCTGGGTTGCCCTCCCACCGATTCACTGCGATGAACTCTGAGTCTGGCCGTCCTGAGAGGCTGCTAGTGTCCTTCTCGTCGGGTCTTAGATACTGCTTCTGGCTTGTCTGGTCACCCTGTAGCCATCTCTGTCTGGCTCACCATGTCGCTCTGGACGTCGCATCCATGTCGGTTCCGGGCCTTGTTGTTTGAATTGCTATAACACTTTTGAAACTTGCGTTGTAGTATAATATATTCTATGTATCATATACTGCACTTCGGCCATGCCAGATTGCACAGCTCCCCAGTTCGCGGCAGACACGTGCCCCGGAGCTGCCCCCAGTTCACCAGAGGCACAGGCATCGCCAGGAGTTGCCTGCTTGTGTCTCAGCTGCAGAATCCAGTTAGCCAGACGTGTAGTGACAGTGGATGTGGTACTAGTCAGCTCCACGACTCACCCAGAAAACGACGGTTTGCCTTGCTTGTGATCTAGACAGTCACCCAGGCGCCGAGACGTCCAACTCATCAGAACGGCCTAGGGGAGCGCGAGGCAAGCAGACATCCAGACAGAGAGTGCACAGACCGCTGGCGTGTATTCAGCCGGTCGGTACTACTCAGATGCTACAGGCAAGGCCAGGAACACAGTAGCGAGAGAAGTCAGATGCGGTACGGGGGACGTCGACTCAGCAGGACTCGCCAGAAATGTACGTAGAAAGCAGATCTACAGTAAAAGCATTCGGAAACGGAAAGCAGCCTCGTCAATACTACAGGCCGTGCCAGGAGAGCAGCAAAAGTGAGAGTATACGGGGAAACAGGACGAAGCAGAGCTGCCGCTGCCATGCCCGGGACGCGGGCCAACAACGGGAGTAGAGCGAGGAAATAGCAGGAGCGATGAATGGGAATGTAAAGCGAGAAAGAAGCAGGGATAGCGTGATAGAAAGGGGGAAGAAGGCTGGATGGAGTGGGGGTTGCTTAGCGGTCGATATTAGCGTGGATGCGGTAGGGTAAACAGTGCGTGAAAACGCCAGAGAAGAGCGCGATACCGTGATCTGCGTGTGTCATGGTGGGCGAGAACTCGAAACGGCACTATACCAAGCACTCACCTATGGACAGGCCTGTCTACTTGTCCTCGTCCTCGTCCTCGTCCTCGTCCTCATCCTCGTCCTCGCCGTCCTCGTCCTCGTCCTCATCCTCGTCCTCGTCTCCGTCCTTGGGCTCCTTCTCGTCCTCGTCCTCATCGCTGTTGTTGACTTCGACCGCAGAGGAACTCGGCGACCCGAGCCACTTGGAACTCTTCGTGACGTCGGCGCCGTCGCTGTCAGAGTCGTCGGAGTCGTCGGAGTCGTCGCTGGTGTTGTTATCGGAGTCGCCCTGGTTCGAGGTCCTGACGTTCTTCACCTTGCCAACGCGCGAGTCGTCGTTGTCCGAGGAGTCCCCATCGCCTTCGTTGTCGCTGCTGCTATCAACAAGCTGGCGGCGGCGACTTCGGCCTTTCTTCTGGCTCGCAGAGCCGCTGTCATCGGCGTGCACCACCTCGTCCTCATCGTCCTCGTTGTTCTCATCTTGCATACCGCCGTGGTTGCGGGAGGAGGGAGCGCCGGAGCCCGAACGGACGCGTTCATCACCGTCGTCTTCAGCATTTGCAGATTCGTCGTCGGTGCCGCCCCGGTCGTGCGAGGCGTTGCGGGTGTGTGTATCATCGTCCTCGGCCATGCCGTCGCCCTCGGGTAGCTTGTCGATCTCCATGGCGGCGTCATCGTCGGCGTCATCAGCGTCTTCCTGACCGTTCGAGCTGTCCTCGTCGCTGTCGTCGCCGTCGCTGCCGCGATCAGAATGGTGGACCATACTAACCCATTTCTTCCATGCCGGGGTCGTAGGCTGGGGTCCGAGCATGCTTGGGTTCTCGCACTCCTCGACGAGCTGGTTCCGGAGTACAACTTGCTGCGAGGGCGCTGGTGCCGGGCGAGCAGAGAGATTGTTGCGTCCAGAGGCAGCGGCAAGAAGAGCCGCCATCTGTTCCGGCCGCAGACCAGCCGCCGAGTTCTTGAAGTCGGTAGTTTTCGTAAGGAAGTTGGCGGAACGGAAGTCGGTGCTCGAGGTGCTCATTTTGCCCGTCTGAGGATTGCGTTTCTTCGGGCAGTACGGTTTGCCGTCTTCGCTAAGGCAGATTCGACCATGCATCCAAAGTAGAATGACGCGCTCGACCTGCAAGGGACTGTCAGTCAACAGTCATCGGACGGATGGACATACTCACCGCTGCGGCGATCAATGCGATCGCACCGAGAGGACGGTCTGGGGAGGTGGGTCGCTCAGGATGGTCGGGCTGGTAGAGTTCCGGTATGTGGAGCGCGTTTGCAGTCTGTTCAAGGTGTGCTTGAAGGAGCGGCAGTATGAACGGGCTATGAAAGAGCCCCTGTCGGTATCACGCGTCAACAAATTATTGTAATAACTTGCCACAGGCCATTCCACTCACCACCTTGGGCTTGCCGTGCCCCAGCGGATCCTTGTACACGAACTGGAAGCCCTCATGGATCTTCGCGCAGAAGCTCGCGCGCGCCTCCTCGACTCGACGCCGACTTTCAGCGATTTCCTCCCGATCGGATTCGTCGATGACGAGGTATTCCGTAGCACGAGTAGCCTTCGACGCAGCGAAACATGTCTCGAACGTGGCGACGGCCGCGGAGGCGATGCCACTCCGCCAATCATAGATCCGCTGAGTAGCCTACTGAAGGGTCAGGCGCGAGCATGATCATGAAAGCGGGTCAACTGACGACTTTGTGAACGTTGTCGTTCAAGACAACTGTGTGGGGAAGACCCTTTCCGTATACACTGTCCCAGATCTTCTGCACAACGGCAACGCTACTCGCTGGGTCCCAACCCCAGGGATCGTGGCGAGATCCTTGGTAGAGAAGGAGAGTCGGGACGAATAGCGAAGCCCATCGTTCATCATCCTGAGCACCTGCAGGCAAGTCGGCGGTCGTCCACTTCTTCTTGGACGAAGGCTTGCTCGAGTTGCTGCGAGAAGCCGAGCGACCAGACTTGGAGGACGTTGTAGCGGCGTCGTCCAAGATCTCGACGTTGGAGTCGTGTTCGTCGGCTTTCTGCAGTGAGGGAGAGGGACGAAGCTTCACATCCCCGGCGCCACCATAAGAGAGAGTTATACTGACCTTGGACCTAGACTTCTCCTTGGCCTTCTCCCGATTCTCCTTCGTGTTCACCTTGTCCTTGTCGATCTCCTTCTCCTTCGCGTTGGCGCTCACCCTCTCCTTTTGCACCCTATTCTCCTGCTCCTTCGCCTTCGCCTTACCCTTCTCCGTATCCGTTTCCGCCTGCATCTTCTTGTCCTTCTTGTCCTTCTTCGTCCGGCCTTCCTTGTGGCCCGACTTGACCATGAACGCGTGTGAGTGTGTGTAGATGAAGGAGTTGTACGGTAACATACCTTCCCAGCGAGCTTCCTCTTGAGACGGGCGGGCCTTGGAGTGTTGACGTCAACATCCTCAATCGACACTAGATTCTGTATTCGGGAGGGGTTCAAACATGGCAGGACATGAGCGAATTCAGATGGAAACAACGTACCTGGGTCGTGAGCCTCGCAGCACTGCCCTTGATCGGACTAGACAGCGCGGCCTCCCTCTCCGCGCTCTCATCGTCGCTGCCTATCATGCCCCTTTCCACCACCTTGTTCTCCTCGGACGCGTTGGCCTCTTCAGCAACCTTTGCCGCCTTTGTCTTCTTGTTGATTGGCCTCGGCTTCGGCTTGGGGTTCTGGGGAACATCGGCCTCCGACACATCGTGAGGACCGTCTGTATCAACTGTTTGATGATCACTACCGCGCTCACGGGAAGTGAGACGCATACATACCGTTAGCAGCGTGCGAGACGGACTCGGGCTGGCTCCGAGACTTGGAGGTCGTGGACTTCGTCGCGGCAGCGGACTTCGTCGTGGACTTGGACTTAGCGGTCTTCTCGGACTTCGACTCCGCCTGCGACTGCGATTCAGAGCTTGATCGAGAGTTGGCGGTCGCGGAGTGTCGTGTGGGTGGCTCGGAGTGGGGCGTAGGAGGGACAGCTCTGGCTCGATGCAAAGATGTTGATGTCGCCTCCTCGTGGGCAGATTTGCGCACCGGGGCAGAAGAGATGGGCGCTGAGCCTGGTCGCCAATTGTTCATTATGTCCGTATGAAGCGATTCTTGGTCGACGTCCATACGCTGAGCGGTTCCGCTGATAGTAGGAAATGGAGTCAGCGCCGCCGCAATCATCAGATTCAGAGTTGGAGATCGCACGCTGAGAGATCGCGGGACTTGCCCTCACCATCCGGCCCGTGAGCGCGGGACTCGACACGGTCACGCACGTTGGGCGCGTCCGACGCGTTGGGCGCCAACTGACGATCGACCTGCTCAGTTCCGAGTCGTGCAGTCTGGATCGCGGCTCGAAGGGCCATAGGGTCCTTCTCCACCTTTGCCTTCTTCTTCTTCGGGACTGGGGTCGCCTCCAACTCAGTGAGCTCGCCGTCGAGTTCGGGGAATTCCTCCGCCGTGACCTCGGAGGTAGAGGTGTTCCGCTTACGCTTCGCAGCCTGGGTGCCTTTGCCCTTGGAGGCCTTTGCAGCGCTAGAGTCAGTCTGATCAGTGCCGGACTTCTCACGTTTGGAAGCCTTTTTGACAGGCCCGTTCTCAGGCTTCGCCTCCGAAGTCGACGGCCGTTTGCTGCGTGTCACGCGAGTACTCCGTTCTTGTGCCTCCTCACGCGCCATCTGATCCTCCAACTTTGCAGCCGTCTTGATAGAAGTCTCCCGCTTCTGCTTAGCTGCGGCCTTCTGCTCTGCCTTCTTGCGCTTGTCGTCGGCTACCTCCTTTGAAGACCGTCGCGGCGCAGGTAAGTCGACTTCTCCGGGGTGTGCGGTTGCGTTTTTTTTACGTGTTCCGTAAGGCCCCATAGACAGAGTAACAAGGGAGGAGAGGGATATGGAGGAGGGGAAGGCTGGGTGCGGGAATCTGACGTGGCGGTTCGGTGGGAAGAAGCGGGAACTTGGTTGAATTTGGAGAGGGCGGACTTCAAGTTTGGCGCGCACCGCGTCGCTTGTGGTACCGCCCCTCCTGCCCCCCATGGCACGTTCACCTGCTTACGTAGTTTGTAGTCACCTCGTCGCACTCTGCGCCCACGAACGAGCTCCTCTTCATCCTCCCGCCACCAGCACCCCCGATACTACGCAGAACCCCCATTCTGTGCTCTCCGAACCACAAACCACACTTCTTCCACCTGAACGCAATCATAGGGGCAGCTCATATCATGGACTCCTTCATGGTAAGTGATATCGTTGTCTGGGATGCGTCCCGCAGCGTCTCAGCCGCTCACTCATTTTTCAGGCAAAATCCCCCTTGCAAGAGCGACGAGCCAAGCTCTACCCCCTCACACACTACCCCCAGCCGGGTGCCGTCCGCTCCCATACTGGGAAGACCTTGCTGAACTCCGACATCGTTCTGCTGATCCTCGACGCACTGCCTAGGCCTCACTTCTCCGCCATGAACTTGGGAGAAACTCCGGAGTCCAAGGCAGCCCGGCTCGACTTGTACAACCTCGCTAGAGCCTCCACCGATTTCTTCTACCCGGCTATGGAAGCAGCTTGGTCGACGGTTCCCGACGTCAAGCAGCTGCTGAGGGTCCTTCATGCCGACGTGCAGCTGCCGATACCTGGCCCAGGGATGTGTGCAGCAGACGTCGAAGAACGCCTCCGCGGGTATGTGACCTCATTCATTCGGCGCCGCCTATGCTCAGATATCCCTAGATATGTCGCCGGTTTGATCACGCCCGAGAACTACGAGGGCTCGGCTGTGTTCAACCACTTCAGATATTATGCGGCCTGCGTCAAGAGACTCAAAGTTCCGGCTCAAGAATACCCGGTGACGGTGATGACCTACGTCCAATCCCTCATCTCACCCACAGTTTCCGACCTTCTACCCTCCATGCGCCATCTGGCCTGGATCGAGCCTGATACCTGCCTCCTCTCGAGCGGCGGGTTGATCACTCAGTTCCTAGGTTCTCCCAACTTGACTTGTGTGAGCGTCCGCTTCGACAACAAGCGTCATGCCCTCCTCGCAACGCTCCCGGCAGAGCAGAAGGGGCTCTATCGGAACGCGGTCATTCGACTCTGCACAGCCGTCTCGGGTGCACAGCCAACCCTGCGGCATTTCGCCCTCAAGGTCCCGATCTTGATTCCCATCCCCGCAGACATTCTCAGCGGCTTCACCAGTGTTACTTTCGCAGATCTGCAAATGTGTATCGGAGGTAAGCACGTATTGATCTGTGCGGGTGGCTTTTACTTCATGCTGACGTCGCACCATAGAGGTTCCTCTTGACTCAGACATGATCCACCCGGCGCCCCAGCTCATGCCGGCTCCCCAGCCCGCTCCCGCAGTCATCGCACCCGCCCTTCCGTGGCAGGTGACTGCTCCCGTCCTTGCGCCCGTCCATGCCCCCATGCCCGCCGCCGTCCCCGGATTCGTGCTCACACCGATGGCCGGAGTCGCCAGACCCCTCTTCTCTGCCCTTCGTCGGCTGGAGCTTGTGTGGACTCAGGAATCGGACTTCCAGTCCCTTCTCCGAACGGTCTCCTTCGAAAGCCTCGCGCACTTGACCGTGAAGTCCGCCGATTACCCCAGCCCTCTCTTCCTATCCGCCGTAGCGTCGCTTGCATCGCACGCTACCGAATCTCTGAGGACCGTAGAGATCTTCGCCATCGACCTCGGGGCTACGACTGCCGACGTCGGCGACTTCAACCAGTTCATCTATCCCTTGACCAAGTTTGAGCGGCTGCGGCATGTCACCGTCTCGCTCTCCGGATATTCTTTCCGCTGCTCGGCCGAGGATTTGGACGCTCTGGCCTCTGCATGGCCGGCACTGGAGACATTCAGTCTGAGCTTCTCCCTCGACCGTTATCACGAGTTACCCAACCTTCAGCATACCGTCCCGTCGTTCGCGTCCAAATGCCCTCGGCTCTGTTATCTCCATGTTCCCGGCCTTGCAACCGCCCACACCCCAGGCGAGTTCGAGCTCTCTATTCCTCAGGCTCCCCATCATCAACTCTACCACCTTTCTTCCGACGTCCTCGTCCTGCAAAACCCCGCCCTGGATGTCGCATACGCCCTGCGGTGGGCATTCCCTCATCTGGCTCAACTCGGACCGATCGGCCAAGTGACACCCTGGACAGAGGTCCAACAGATGTACCTCGCGATTGATGGCAACGATTTCGCGCTGATGCTTCGAAGCTCCGCGAGGGAAATGCACGATGCACCTCCGTAAGTGTGATTCATCTTGACCCATGGTATGATTTACCTTTGCTCACGCCTTTCGCAGGGTAGCGCTGGCCTTCGTCTTGATGGCAGATGCAGTCAAGAGAGTGAGTAATGCGTTCGTTGGGCACGCGCGCGTTTCTGACAAAAGTTGTACTGCCAAATAGCCCATGAACATGTCCACCCTAATAGAAGTCCTTATGGGGCGGCGTTCAACTTGATGGCCCGCCGTCGGTAAGTGCAAGATGCCAGCTCGCGGAGTCCCTCCCAGCCGGTGCGGGGTAAGGGATGCGGGCGTATCCATAGTCAAGCGGCTTTCGACTTTCATCTTCTACGCATACTTCCAATACATCACTGTTGCCATCTCTTTATTGCGATTTCAGGGAGCATCGTCACCGGTAGGAGTGTTTGGACATATCTGGTGTTCGAACTTGCGGACTCGCGCAGGTCGCTTTCCATCTGGTCTGGCGGACTTGTCACGCCCACGTGACTCTGGCAAGTCCGCGGAATATTATTCCATGATATTCCACGGACGGTTCCCCTCGACTCCTTGCGCGACGCTTTGGCCTCCCTCTTCCATCCCACACTTGCACACTGCCCATCGTACGCGTCGCAACACAACTCCCTTCGCGCTTGGCCCGCTCCGCGTGATCCAAGTGCGACACCCACCCGTTCTCATCATCCATCCGAGGAGTACGCCGCAAATACGCTGGTGGATGCCGGTTTACAGGTGAGTGTTCGCTCAAGTTTTTTGTGCGCCCATCTATGGCGTCTTTTGACCGCGGTTCGGGTTCGTTTCGCTAGTCCATCCCCAGAAGTGGTACGCGATAGTGAGTCTTTAATCTCTTCCTCCCTCTTCCGTGCAGTTTCGCGCGCGCGGGGGGAATATATGGCGCCCCTCAAAAGACACTTCACGCTACTTCACTTTCCGACACGCCCCCTGGAGCATCCGGAGGCGTGTGGGCGGTGCACGCAGCCATCTATCACCCAGCGGTACATGCCGCGTATCACTTGGTGGTCCCGACCTTGGGTCCCAAAGTGCACGCGCTGCTCTCCGTCTTCGACTCACGGCTGCGAGCCCGAGTCTGGGACTTGGGCCGTGCATTCTCGCTGCTATGGGCTCCGACCCTGGAACCCGGATGTACGCGACGAGTGCAGCCGCATCAGCTCGCTGTTTTGTGCCCGACCTAGTGCATGCGCGCGTCGTATCGCGGCGCATATCCATGTCTGCTGGCCGTGGCTTTGGCTGCAGGGGGTCTGACTGCTCACGCGCCTCCCCCGTCTCATCATAACTGGCACGCATCGCGCGCCATTAAGCCCCGCCGAGTTTGCGGCTACGCTAATGTTTGTCCATAGACACATACTCCTGGCAAGCGTTGATGCTCCGGAACAACACCCAACCGCCGACGTAGAAGGCCGAGAGCCTTTGTAGGGCGAGGCCGTCTCGAGGTCCTGCGAGGCGTAGGGGAACTTGTCGCGAAGGGAGCGAGGCAGGAGGAGGTTAGAGTCGGGGTGCCCTGCTAGAGGTAGTGCGCGAGGTGACGTGGCAAATACCGCGAGGAGTCGCTAGGCGATCTCAGTCGGGGATCCGCGGAAACGCGGAAGTCGCGGTATCGCGGAGGGAGTTCGCAGGGACGCAAGACGCAGTACGCAGACGCAGTTCGCAATAAGTCGCAGAGTATCTCGCGGGCGCAGTGAAAGCTCAGAGTTGAGATCCTGAGAAGGGGGAAGGGGGAATCTGCATTGCCCGGCGCTGTGCCGTGTATTTTACAGGCCGAGTCCGTAGCTAAGTCCATCAATAAATGAAACAGAAAGTCCGCGACCGCGAGGCCGCGACCGCGCGGCGCCTGGACCCGCGACACGGGTCCCACTATCACGGGACCGCGCTCCCGGCGTCCTGAGCCCGCGAGCGCCCGGACCGGGCCCGCGATAACCGGAGATCCGCCCAACGTCCTGCACAAGTCCTTCCGCGAGGGGCGCGGAACCGCGAGTCGGGCGCGAGCTCGCGGAAGGTAGCTGCTTGGACCCAGAGAGGTCGCGAGTCGAATAGCGTACGCCGCGGGTGGAATAGCGAGTACCGCGGGTCCGCGATAGTGAAGAATCGGGGCCTAGCGGGGCCCTGGGCGCGTCAGCGTCGAAGACAAGACTGATATGATGATCAACGAACGCCGCGTATGTTTTGGTATATACTCTCTGAGAAGACGCTCATCAGATCGTCTCCAGACGCGTTCTGGGGCTAACTACTCTCCTTGGGCGCAACATCTTGTCAACCCCGTCCTGGTTGATGTCGATATTGCACCGCTAGCCCAAGCCGCCGCCGTCAATGCTTTGTCGGCATTAGACGCGGATGCACAGGGTGTGGTTGCTCTCTCCCCTGGACAAATGTACGCCGCGCGTGTGGCTCATCCTCGCATCCGCCTTACTAACGCTATTCCAGGAACCCTGTTGGCGATCCAGCTTCGCTATCGGAGCTGACACCAGACTTCACGGGGAGAGCGAAGGGTGCGCAGGGCGGTCGCAAGGCTCGAGACAAACGCAGATACAAGGAGCGGCGTCGCTCTGCGCGCATAGCAAAGATGGAGGAGCAGCAGGCGAAGAACCCTACGGCCTACCGGGTCAAGCAAGTCGCACTGAAGCGACGCGGCGCAGCGAAGGCAATTCCTCTCGATGCAGATATGACGTGTAGGTACAGCCGCTCTCAAGCCCGCTGATCACGTTCACATCTGTGCCTTTCCAGTTTCTCACCCGAATCCATGCTCCAATGGGCGAAATGGATTTTCCAAGAACCCCGTCGCGTCTAGCGGCTTTGTGGGGCGGCGATTAGACCAGGACGGCGACGACTGTCGTGAGCTCACGAAGGCTGAAGCGATAGCCCTTGGATTCAAGTACGTTCAGTGGGACGGCCGGTAAGGACACATTCGCCACTGCGCTGCATTGCATTAATCCCTATTTGACAGTGAGCCCCGCGGAATGGTCGATAGGGCCGGTAGAGTGTTCGCCGTCCTTGCCGGACAACCTAAGGACGCGCCGGGCTGGGCGCACGTCAACGCCGAAGTCCAGACGGCCCTTGACGTGGCCAGAGAATCATCCGAGTTCAAGGAGGAGAAACATCGCCGTGGAAAATATCCCAGCTTGACCAGCGGAATCTCGTTTGGTGGCGGGCAGACGGTATTCTCTTCTAGCTATCGTTTACTGAGCTCGACGCTAATCTCGCAAGCAGCGCCCCACCAACCTTGGACAAACAAAGACGCAGAACCAAGCCGCGGTCCAGAGGCTCCTACGCAATCCGTCAATCCGCCGAGTGGCTGGCTTCGGCGATGGTGCGCTTCCAGACTAATCTGTGTGCACATGTCACGCTGACCAGAAGTGCGGACAGCATGCCTCCGACTCTACGCCCCGCGACTGTACCAATATTACGCCGATACGATGAATAGCCTTCGGGCGTACGACCCCGCGCTTCAGCCGAACTTCAAGAACGGGGTCTTCGGCGCTGCCACATTCAACTTGGGACCGCGAGTGGCGACGTATGTCCACACCGACCACCAGAATCTCCCTGCAGGATGGTGCGCAGTCACCGCAATCGGTCAATTCAACCCACAGGAAGGCGGCCACCTTCTACTGTGGGATCTCAACTTGATGGTCGAGTTCCCCCCCGGTGCTCTTATCCTCATCCCATCGGCGATTCTTCGTCATTCAAATACCGTTGTCGGGCCGCAGGAGTCACGCTACTCCTTCACGCAGTACTCAGCGGGCGGGCTCTTTCGTTGGGTTGAATGTGGCCACAAGACGCAGAAGCAGTTCGTCCACGAGGGCGGAGTGCATAGCATCACCGGGTCTGAGCGCTGGCTCCTCGGCGTTGAGAGGTGGAGTACCTGGGAAGAACTACAGGGAACTTCGGAAGCCTGAGTAAGCCGAACTCGCTCTACACAGCATACTCTGGCTGACACATCTCCAAGTTCGATGTAGTAGCCGTAATTTTTCAGCTGTTAGTAGGCCCAGAGAGAATGGACGCGCGGTCTACGGCACATCCACGCGGATCGGAGAAAGTTGACTACCACCCCCTACCTGTGGCCTTCCGAGACTCAGCCTGACTCTCGGTGCCCGATGCCCACCAGCGCCGAGCTATGGCGCCTTCCGCCTGTATCCCGGATGGAGTCCGGCGTGGCTAGTCTGAGTGAGGTGCTGAGTCGCGCGCTCCTGCTCAGTTGCTCGAGCTGCACGCGAGTATAAAGGCACTCGGTACACCTGCTCGTATCCTCATCTCGCTCCTGCCATGGACCCCTTCGACTCCGGACCGCCCGGAAGAACCTCTGGCATCCCTTGCGTTGTCCCTGGATGTCCGCGCATCCTCAAGAATATGGCCGGTTACAACCAACATCTCTACATGGCGCATCCAGAAGAGTACGAAGGCCTACCGCCACCGTCTATGCCCACGACATCGCAGTACAACGACGCGTATCTGAGAACCCCTGGCACCCGCATCATACCCCACAGCGTCGGAAGAGCGCATCTGATCGATGGTACGTCCAGTGTTGCCGTTCGCTGCTGCCGCTGCAAACCCGTTCTGATTCATGGCACTCGCTTAAGCCTCAGGAGGCTCCGACACTTCCGACGACTTCTCGAGCGGGGCTGGTGAGAGATTCTCATCTGACGACCCCGCATCCGCGATCGAACCAACGGACACAGAGTCGGCGGATAGTCTCTGGGCAAATGAAGATATGCCGTACGTTCTTTGCGTTATTGTGAACGAGGGTCTGTACTGATTGCCGCGATGGCGCAGGGAGTTGGTCCCTGCATCTGACGACGAGGAGGGATTTGAGGGACCAGCCTACACGAGTTGGGCAGCACTTCTCAACCAAGCCGAGGCCGACCCCCAAGTGACGAGGAGGGGCTCCGACCGCAGTCTATCTCCCGTGATGCAGGGAGAACCTGCCGACCATCACGCCAGGCCACCTATAGCATCCGAGGGATCGGGCCGGGCATTCGAGGGCGACTCACGCTGGGACAACGCTCTTTACAACCCCGTTGAAGGGCTCGGCAGCTTCTCTATGCATGATGCCGGACATGACCCCGGCGCTGACCTTCATGGCGGCGACGGCGCCACTTCTAGTGAAGACGAGGACGGCCCTACATGGAGCTCCGATTTCCCTGAAGCCGAGACCAATAGAAGAGCGACGCTCCGGGAGGAGCTTGCCTTGGAATCCGGCGATGGAAGTGAGCCTCCGAAGTCTAACGATGGCCCGTTTATCATCATCCATCCCGTCATAAGCGGTGAGATTGACCTGCTCCGCTTCACTTGGGATGAATCTTATTTTCTCGTACAGGGCGCAAGTGCAACTCCGTGGGGCAGTTCGTCGAGGTCGCGCAAGAGATCCCTGGAGCTGGCCACAACACCGCCTCTGCTGCACACGATGCCTCCGCC
>LJJJ01000311.1:0-14157 GCA_001304625.1 Trametes sp. AH28-2
TTGGTGCATTTTCCGTCAGATCCCACGCCTAGCGCTCACGGATCGGCGTAGCCGTATCATAACTCGAAGCTCAAGCCCGGACCGCAGGGCTAAGCGGAACCCCACCCGGATCGCAGGGATAAGCGAGTACTATACCCTTACGATTAGCAGTAGGTAGCGCCACGACGGGCGCGTAGACAGACAGCCGTTGCTCGACTTCGCGAACTGCTTGGGCTTCTCGGTAAATCCCGATCACCCCGGGTACGGTTGCTTCTTACCGACCTGCAAAGGCCCTGACCCGGTCCCTGGCGGCGGTGCACAACTGCGCGTACGAGCAAAGGCTCCCCGTATTAGAACCTCGCATACTCTAGCTACACAACCTCGCGGGGGATCGAGACCCCGGAGGATTCGAAGGAACCAGACCGGCACCCGGAACAAGCATTTCAACGGACGCGCAGAAGTACAGTGATACGGGGGACCGGCCTACGGCTGTACCGAAACGCGTCTAGAGATCTCGAAGAAGCGGTGCCATCATTCCGGACCTACGACCGCGCGGATCCCGGGAACCCACCCCGGACACCTCAGACACCGAATCCTCTGTGGACTCCACGTCCGACGAGACGTCCGAGCTCGACACGATGGACCAGCAACTGCCGGAGCAGCCGGCGCCGGCATACAATGAACAGGGCGCACCCCCTCCGGCACCTGTACAAGTCCTTGGAATGACGGGCACACAGATCCAGCAACTGATCGCGGGCATCGTCGGCAACATGCCACAGGCGGCACCCGCGCCCGTGGCACCGGCAGCGCCCGCGCCCGCCCAGGAACCGCGTAGCCGCCTGCGCGTCAAAGAACCCGACGCGTTCACGGGCGATCGCTCCACCTACCGCACGTGGAAGAGTCAGATGGAGCGGTTCCTCGCGACCTACCCCCAGGCCTCCGACAACGACCTCATCACCGTAGTCATGAGTTACGTGCGAGGGCCAACAATCGACGAGTGGGTGAACGCATACGCCGACCGACACTTTGATGCACACACGCGACAATGGCGCAAGACACTGGCTGAAGTCTGGGCCGATCTAGATCTCGCGTATGTGGACCGCGTCGGCGAGCACTCAGCGCTAAACCGCCTACGCGAACTTCGCATGAAGCCCGGACAAGCGACGGAGTACTTCCAGGAGTTCGAGAAGCTCCTCTGGATGGCCGGCGTCAAGGAGGACGATCGGATCATCCTCGAATACATGAAGGCCGGCATTCACCCACGCTTCCGCACCTCGATTCACAGTCTACTCGATATGCCGACCACATATCAGGAGTGGAAAGCGGCGGTAGGGCGCCTCGATGACAACTACCTAACCGAACAAGCGGTCATCCAGTCCAGTCAGTGCACGCACGCGCCCGCTTCGCAGAACCACGCGCGCCACACGCCGCGCGCACCCCAAGCGCAGCAGGGCGGAGGCACCGGAGGCGCGGCTGCCGCTGTTCGCGCGGACGGAACGGGAGTGGTCTACGGAGGGGCCGGGCAGCCGATGGAGATCGACCGCACGCGGACGGGGCAGTGCTGGAGATGCGGCGGACGGAGGACTCAGCCGGGACCGGGGTGCACGAACGCTTGGCATCGGGCACCCCTACAGCAGAGACCGGCACCGCCCGCAGCGGCCGCGCCGGCTCAAGCGCAACGGTTCCGAGGGCTGACAACGGAGGAATTAGTGGAGTTGACACGAGCGTGGGCAACGGAGGAGCCGGAGGAGTTCAGGAAGGCGGGTTTTGGACAAGGCGCGGAGTGACCGCATCACGGCCGACGCCTAGCAACAATAGATACGCATGCCTCGAAGTAGAAGAAGTTTCGGATACAGATGATCCCACAAGTTCCATAGTTTCGGTCCCTGATTTGATTTCCCAGTCTGGTAGTACATCGCACGACGGCGACTTAGATAGTTCCGACTCCCTGTACGTACATACAACCGGCGAGGCGCACCCCATAATGGAGCGCGGCGGGCGCAACCCCGCCTCGACCTCGATGAAATACAGAAAGAGAAAAGAAGCAAAAGTAAGATCAAATACTACAAAAACATCAGATAAGCGCCCGGATGCGGCGGGCTTGAATACACCTACAGTACTTAGCATGGACCCTGAAGAACCAAAGAAATTTACGATAGTTAGGACTCGAGGAACCCATAGACAGATGGACGTGCCACTTACGATACACATTCCGGAGGCGGGAAGGAGCGTTGACACGGTCGCGCTGTTGGATACGGGGAGCACGGGGTCGTGCATGCATCGGGACTTCGCCACCAGGCACGCGCTAGATTTGCGCATACTGGACAACCCAATCGAGGTGTACAATGCCGACGGCACGGTCAATGCGGGCGGTCGGATCACGCACGCGGTGGACACGACCGTGCAGATCGGGGATCATCGCGAGCGGATGACCTTCCTGATCACGGATCTTGGCAAATCCGATGTCTTCCTCGGACATGAGTGGGTTCGACACCACAACCCGCGAATAGACTGGCACGCGAAGACGATCGATTTTGCACGATGCCCAGAGACCTGCGAGCAGATCTTGGAGGAAGGAGAGCGGCTCTTCATGCTGGAGACCCGTGGGTACCTACACACGCGAAGCCAGCAGCAGGACGCAGTGCATCTACGCGCGCGGGGCACACGGGCCACTGAGATCGCGATCGAGCAGAACCGAGGGAAGGCTGATAAGGGGTTCGAAGAGTTGGTGCCGCCGCAGTATCGGGACTTCGAAGATGTATTCGCGGAGTCGGCTTTCAATGAGCTTCCCGAACATCGCCCCTACGATCACGTCATCGAGCTTACTCCGGAGGCTCAGCCGTACAGCGGAAAGATCTATCCCATGAGTCGCGACCAGCAAGCGGCCCTCGATGAATTCTTGGAGGAGAATCTGCGTACAGGGCGGATACGCCCGTCGAAATCACCGTGGGGCGCACCGTTCTTCTTTGTCAAAAAGAAGGACGGCAAGCTCCGCCCTGTCCAGGACTACCGGCGGCTCAATGCGCTTACTAAGAAAAACAAATATCCGCTGCCGCTTATCTCCGAGCTGCTCGATCGACTCAAGGGGGCACGCTACTACACGAAGATGGACATCAGATGGGGATACAACAACGTGCGCATGCGGGAAGGCGACGAGGAGAAGGCAGCCTTCCTCACGAATCGAGGCCTTTTCGAACCTCTTGTGATGTTCTTCGGATTGTCGAATAGCCCGGCCACGTTCCAGATGATGATGGACACCATCTTCCGAGATCTCATCTTGCAGGGCCTCGTGATAGTCTATCTTGACGACATTCTGATATTCACACGCACCCTTGAGGAGCATCGTCGTGTTGTCCGACAAGTCCTCCAGATCCTGCGGGAACACAAACTCACGTGCAAACCAGAGAAGTGCGAGTTTGAGACGCCGGAAACGGAGTATCTGGGACATATCATCGGGGCGGGCGTGGTAAAGATGGACCCGGCGAAGGTAGCCGGTGTAGCCGAGTGGCCGAGACCGGCGAACAAGAAGGAACTGCAGTCGTTCCTGGGATTCGCCAACTTCTACCGGCGCTTTGTGGCCGGCTTCGCCAAGATCGCCGCGCCACTACACCGGCTCACGGGACAGGCGGAGTGGCGTTGGGGAGAGGACCAAGAAGCCGCGTTTGGACAGCTCAAGGCCGCGATGACGAGCGCGCCCGTCCTAGCGGTCCCGAACGATGAGGACCCATTCCGCGTTCAATGTGACGCATCGGACTATGCGGTGGGAGCGGAATTGGCGCAGCTTCAGGGAGGGAAGTGGCGGACGATCGCATTCCTATCTAAGGCGCTAAGCCCAGCCGAGCGTAACTACCAGATTTGGGATCGCGAACTCCTGGCGGTGATGACGTCGCTCGACGAATGGCGTCACTTCTTGATGGGCGCGAGACATACGTTCGACATTCACTCCGATCACAAGAACCTGAGCTATTTCCGGCAGCCGCAAAGACTGAACCCGCGACAGACGCGATGGGTCGTAGAACTACAGAATTATGATTTTCTTCTGACTCATCGGCCGGGCTCGTCTATGGGGAAGGCGGACGCGCTCTCGCGGAGGGTGGATCATCGGGCAGGAGGAGAGGAGGGAGGAGAAGAGGTGGTGATGTTGAAGGAAGAATGGTTCAGGGCGATGGTGGATGGGTCGGATAAGTTGCTGGAGGGGATTCGAGAGGCGAAGGATGAGATCGAGAACTCGGTGAGGAACCGCTTGGCAGCGGGAGACCCCGAGTATCGGAAAGCCGAGGACGGCTTGATCTGGAGAAGGGGGAGAGTGGTAGTGCCACCGCGCAAGGCGCTCCGAGGACGGATCATCGCATCGCACCACGACTCGATCACGGCGGGCCACCCGGGCCGTGCAAAGACACAGGAGCTCATTCAGCGATCGTACTGGTGGCCGTCCATTCGCCGGGATGTGCAGGCGTATCTCAAGGGGTGCGCAACCTGTCAACGTACGAAAATTGATCACCAACCCCGGGCTGCGCCCTTACACCCTAACCCGATCGCGGCGTGGAATTGGGAGTATATCTCCGTAGATCTGATCACCGATCTGCCGGACTGCCAGGGACACAACGCGATCCTGATGGTGTGTTGCATGAAATCCAAAGATTACATCCCAATCCCGTGCTCGAAGAGCCTCACGGCGGAGGGATACACCAATCTCCTCGTACGTCATGTAGTCGCGGTGCACGGTCTCCCGAAACGCATCACGTCCGACCGTGGACAACAATTCGATGCCCAGCTCACGGCGGATCTCTACTACAAGCTCGGGATCGAGCGCAATCTCAGCACCGCGTATCACCCTCAAACCGACGGCCAGACGGAACGCCTCAATCAGGAGATCGAAAACTACCTGCGCATCTTCGTGAACTACCGTCAGACGGACTGGGTCCAGTGGCTACCGCTCGCCGCCTACTCGTATCGGATTCGCGAGCACTCCGCTACCGGCTTCTCGCCTTTCTACATGACGCATGGGCGGCACCCTTATACCGGCGTCGAGACCGAGGGCCCGGTAAAGACCGAGTCCGTAGCGCAGTTCGTCGAGCGAATGCGGGAGATCCAGGAAGAGGCGACGGCGGCCATCACGATCGCCCAGGAGGCGATGAAGCGGCAGTACGATAAGCGCCGAGGGCAGGCACGCGAGTACGGGGAGGGAGACTGGGTGTATCTGGGGGCGTACAACATCAAGACGCAAAGGCCGACCAAGAAGCTGGAGGATCGAAGATACGGTCCTTTCCGGGTGCTTCAGAAAGTGGGCCACAGCGCGTACAAACTCGACCTACCCCCACGATGGCGGCGCATTCACCCCGTCTTCAACGAGGTCCTGCTGACGCCCGCGTACGCCCCGGAGTTCCCGAACCAGGTACGCGATCTCCCGATCCCCGACTTGGTCGCCCCGGGCCTGGAACCAGAAGAAGTACTCGATTCGAAGGAAGGAAACGGCACGATCTTCTATTACGTCAAATGGAAGAACCGTGCCCGCGCCGAAGCCACTTGGGAGGTCCGCTCGGACGAGCTTGCCCCGCTCATCGTGGCCTTCCATCGACGGTTCCCCACCGCGCCTCGACCGCCCTTCATCAGGGTTCCACCGATGCGCCGCCCCGAGAGAGTATGAGACGGAGGGACAATCGCGTGGACGCGATGGTTGAGGGGGGGGTGATGTTACGGACACCATGAGCGCCTTTTTTCCTTTTTCGATCGCTTCAGATTATCTTAGATTATCCTTCATCGCGCGCGCCCTTTGGGCGCGACTATCCTATTTCTCTGTATCGGCCGCATCGCCCGCACACGCAGTGCGCGCACGTATCATAGACATCGACACCAGGCCACCTCATGTATTTGCACTCGGAACACTATATAAAGCGCCCAACTCGGCGGGGACGATCCCCAGCTTCGAGTTGGTGCATTTTCCGTCAGATCCCACGCCTAGCGCTCACGGATCGGCGTAGCCGTATCACCCACTCCCCCCAATTGCCGAAGGAAGGCAGCGGGCTCGATACCTGGGTACATCTGATTATATCTGTCGTGATTGCTGCACGACATTTTTTGAAACACATCGCATTCTTTGCTGCATGTGAGTGTTCCTTCATCGTGGCATTTTAGGCGCGGCTTGACTAGTCGAACAGTCCCCGTCGCGTGTCATCTGTCAGTCTCAACACTTGAGAATTTCAATGTTATACTGCACCGCTCACGCTATTTAATGCTCCCCAGCAGAATGCCTATAATGGCATCACTCCCTGGCCAACAGATGGGACCCTTCCGGATATTGATATCTCGCGCTTCCACCTTGTAGAACATTTTGAGCTGCATCCTGGTCATGTCTTGACGCATTCCGGCGTCTACGTCGGCGTCTGCTCTTCTTTGTGCCGCGCACGTCCACTTATCAGAGATATACTCCGGATCTCTCCTCTTCAGTACAAGAGAAACCGCCGCCGCAGCCCACTTACTCCCTCGTACCTTCAAAGATGTCTCTGTCCCCGCCCATCATCCCTGCCTCGGTGTCTACGATTGAGGCGGTCAAAACCGCGGTCGAGGATCTCCAATTTCGCTTGGATTTCGAAGTAGAGTGGTCAGTGGCACACATCATGTATGCATTCTCTGCACTCACCTCTCCGTAGTTTCATGCGCGAGTATGGCTTTGATAACGATTGGAACGGATGGCGTATGGCGACTGCCAGCGTAGTCAAGGTCCTCACCCACGAGTATCGTAATCAAAGGAAGACCGACATTCTGCGCGACGCGCGTCATATTCACAGGAAGGGCGGCTGGAGGAAGCTATCGGCTCGCATCTCTGAGGCTGGTGAGCTTTATGCGAAGTTAGAACCACTGTTCAACGAGGTAGGCTAGTCGTTAGACTGTCATGACTGCTCATCCACCAACACCTCTTAGTTCAAGGCCTTGTTCGAGACGCACCGTCTGGGGCTGCTCCCTGAGGACAGACCTCGCTTCTCCAGCATGCTCAAAAATCACACCCTTGGGATGACCTACCTCCAGAAACAGCTGGCCTCTGCGCGCCAGATTGCTGAGGAAAATGAAGCTGCATTCCAATGGCTAAGTCGTCCCACAGTGAGTGGCGGAGTACAAATGTTCTCGTCTTTCTCTCATCCTATTTCAGGCGCAGCTCCTCCCTTTACTGTGCGGCATTGAGCTTCCTCTTTCGCTGAAGCAGAGGGTCACAGGGGTTAAGCGCCTCCTGGACGAACTCCTGTGCTTGCGATCTGAGCGTCAAGACATGCGAGATCGGTCCGCCGCTCTTGACGAGGTGTATCAGACCTCGTTCAAGCATCCCAGTCCCAAAGACATCGAGGCTCTGTCACGGCATGGAGCGCAATGGCAGAACATTCACGATGCCCTTGAGCAGCAAACCGTTATACAAGAACGTGTCATCCCTCGCATGAAGGTACGTTTCGTTTCGGTGTTACGATGGAGCCTTCAATTCACATGGGGCAGGGGTTGCTTGATTTCGCGTCTGGACCTTCCGCCACAATTCGGGGCCAGAACGGCCTCGCATTTCCCATTTGTCAGTTACGCGACGCCCATGGCAAATACCAGGCAGCTTGCGATGCATTGGGGTTCTTTGACAAGGTACGTCCGAGTGGTATCATGGAAAGGTTATTATTTTTGACCGCTGGCAGCTATACGAGGCGTCACACGAGACTCTGACTCTGAATCTCGGGCAGCTGAGGACGAGGCTCACGATCATTGTGATAGTATTGTCTCCGTAGTCTAATCACATGTAGTTCCGAAGATGCCCATCACTGTGCTGGTCAAGGATCGTAGTATCACGCCTATCCGACGGCAACCAGAGGCTGTGTCTGAGCTTCGTTACGTGCGTACGAATACTGTGCCACATAGACCCAATGAGCGAGACTGAAATATATAGGCGAATGCGGAGCAAACACCATGGAAGAAACCTTCGCATAAGTAAACAGGGAGCGCAGGAATATCTGGACCAGAAAGTCGCAAGGTATGGGGGATGGAAACCAGTGGGCGTGCGAGAGCGGAAGTATTCGCATGACAACATCGTGTCGAAACCGAGGTCATGCGGCGAGGACAAGCGGCCAACAATAGGCGGTGGAACATTGTCCCGACACAACGCGAGAGACAGAGCTACCGCACAGACACAGGGCGGCGAGAAGCAATTCGACCGGGCTGCTGTATTGACATTGTTCGGTTACCAGTTCGCGGCAGCATTCTTGCTAAGGAGGTACACCCATTAGACTGCGCGTACATTCCTGGGACGCACCGAGACGTACACGAGCGACCTCAGACTCTTCATCCTGAGTCGCGGACCGCAATGCGTGCCAGCCGCGGGGTTGGGTTCGATGAGCTGCGCGGGACGCTCGGGTGCGTCGAAAGATGCATCTCGGGGAGAAAAGGTCAAAGCACCAGTATATGATCCAGGTGGTGGACTGAGGTGTAAATGGCCGAACCAAAGCAGCGCAGCGCGAGGCTGCGAGCGACTCCTTGACGGGCTGGCAGGCTGCAGCCCGAGATCTGAGATCTGAGTCTCGGTTCCGACTCCCGAGGATCCCGGCTATATCGGATTCGCACCGTACCGAACCAAGCGCCCGTGCTCGGCGAAGTCCGAGCTTACTTGCTCCCTCCTCCCTGCGACGCCTCATTCCACGCTGATCGCGGGTCTATCTTTTCCTCCATCTTCAAGCTTCATGCTGCAATGCACCCGAGTATGGGGCGCGAAGTGCACGATCGATAACGCTCTTCGGAGACATGGGCGGGCGAGCTCAGGCCGTATATCGCGTCGGGCGGATTGAAGATGCTTCTCCTCTCCTCAACGCCTCGCTAGCGCAGCCCTTCACGCCCGCATCTGCCGTCCAGCCTGGGCTCGGCCAAGGTGCCTGCTCTCGGTGCGTGTGTTGCTCGAATGCACGATCAGTAACTTTCGCTAATGGACTCGCAGGGTATCCTCGTCGACTGTATCCTCGCGTATCCGTCCCTCGAACCCTGCTCGCTAGATGCCAGCAATCATATCCACTCGTTCTTCCGTACAGTCGGAAGCTTTCCGTCCACACTGTGCTGCTGAAGAGGTCAAGACCTTACTCCAGTGGTCGAGTCGATTACTGGCGCGCGAGGCGCTGAGTAGAGGTGCGTGGTTCTAATGATACGCGATGGGCACATCGATATTAACGCCCCCCACCAGAGCGTGTACTCAACGTGGCGACTGCACTCACTGAAAGACGCGTTCGTGTCCCTGACATGCTCGCAGGAGCACTGTAACAAAGGTCAGCACCAATCAGTGTCTTGTCGGGACGGTGAGACGTCCTGTGCCGTCGAACCACATGTCCCCGTATCTGCTCTTATGTGCGTCGGGTGAGATCTCAACGTACACTGCGGATGTGCACGTCCTGAAGGTGCGGTGGTCTAGTCTCGGCAGCGGAGGTCGTGCGGCTCGATGTACCACGACCCCGCGCGCCGCGACGCGCCTCGCTGCCTTGCGTCGCTTCTCATTTCCCTGTGCGAGTTTGATACCGGACAAAATGGGTTCATTTGGTCGAACGTCGTGGGGCTTGATGACCTCTATTGCTGTGCATTACCCCACAACGCGCTATAGACATTGGAGGACTGCGTATCACGTACTGGTCCACTCAGGCAGATCTAACCAGTGTCTCGGGTGCTACATCAACAAGGCTTACCTATCCCGTCGACGTCGCACCTCCCCGAATCCGTATCTATATTCTCCACCCCAATGGGCGAATCTATGTACAACTTACCTCATGCCCTAAAGGAGCTATTCAGCCACATCTCGCCTCCCTCCCCTACCGTCGACCTCCACAGTATCTCCACTCCGGCTATCCCCCAAGGGCTTGAGGAATTGTGAGCACCAGGTTCCCTTTCATTTGTAGCTTTGGTCGCCCTAATCCCAACATCCACAGCCGCACCGTCTTCGCCGAGCACACGCGCCAATGCGGCTGCACGCTCTCCACCGAAAAGCTGCAGGCGATCGTCGCGGGCGACATCTCCGGCGCGGTCGTGCACCCTTCCTTCACGTACCTCGCGCACCTGCTCGGCTGCCTGCTCTGGCAGGTCCAGCGCCACATCTTCGTCTTCCCGCACATCGAGTTCGAGCAGCTGCAGCACCTCTGGCTCGCGCTCGAGGACGCGGACCCGGTCACGGAGATCCAGGTGCGGTACATGCTCGCTATCTACTTCCTCCTCAAGAAGGAGATGGAGCAGGGCGAGGACCAGCTCCGCATGGCCGTGCAGGTCGCGCTGCACCACGACCTCACGTTCCCTGCGAACATCCCGTTCGATTCGATGTCGATGGTCGAGGCCACCGCGGAGGGGATGGAGCTCATCAGCACGCTTAGCCACCTCATGTACCTCGATGGATGCTCCTCTCTCGTGTTCCGCGTCCCCGCGCGGCTCGACCGCACCTGGGATGAGGGCTCCAAAAACGTTGCGGTACGTCGTGCCTCCTCTCTCTCTACCGTCCTATCAACACCCTGCGCATCCCCGTGCTGGCACCGCACGGTCTCGGAGTTCGTGATGTACGGCAGCCTGTGATCAGGGGATGTCCTACTTGACGGTCGGATCGGTCTATAATCGATGCAGATGGATTCCGCGCACGTTCGCGACTTTAGAATCATGCCTGCGTGCGGGTGACCGTCGTTTGGAATCTCCATCCCTCGATTCGAGTGCGCTCTGTGCGCCGTACGCCGTCAAAGACTGATCTCTCAAACGATAACGAAATCCCGCTTGTACGGCTTCCTCACGTTTCCTCACGTCTACTCATTCCCGATGATGCGCAGCCCGCGAGGCTTCGCGGAGCGACGCCTCGTTCCTCGAGCTCAAGGCTGCCATCTCGCGGGCTCGGTACTGTGACGGTTTCCTCTCTCGAGTCTTCCGGTCGTTTGTATCGCGTATCTGGTTGTTATCATCCGATAGTTTTCTTTCACTAAAGAACTCGCAGGGCATCCTTATTCGCGTAACTCGTGCAGGACAGCGATGGTGGGGAATCTCCTGCGCAGAACGACACTCCTGAGGTAAATGATTTTCACTCAGCGTGTAGTCTTCCCCGCGCTCATAGCGTCCTCCTTTCCAGCCCGGTTCCCACACCAATCCGATGCCACGCTGCATGCTTTTCCGGGCTCCCGGTATGTCCTCTCGCATTGCATCTCCCCACTCCGCGTCTGATTATTGACGTATCATGGCACAGCGTGCGTTGTCGCTTCGCCTCTCCCCCAAGCTTTCACGGGCGTCTCACTGCGAAGACCCCCATGCTCGTCGCCAGGTCCCACCCCAATTCGACGCGCCCTGTTGCACCTCGCCTCGTGCCCAGGAGCCCGTGCATGGTTTGTACCTTTCGAGACGCTTGTGAGGCGTAATTGGTCGGAGAGGTTTCTGTCAAAATAGGCCGCTCAGTCGGTATACACCCACTCCGAAGCCGACAAACCGCGGGCGACGGCGCCTCCGACGTGTAGCGTTGTCGGGAAGGACATCGGGTAAAGGTGTTCAGCCACGGGGTGGTCGTTCCTGTACCCGTCACGAAGCCGTTGCGCTTTATCCCCACGGTTCAGAAAAGACTAATATGCTTCTGATTGTACCTCCGTCGTGCGCGCCCGCGGCGCACGCATCTGCCTCATCGCACGACACCGTGCCGTTAGGCGCGCCCGCGGCCAAATATAGGATATCCGCCCCAAGCCTGGCCCAAGAGGCCTAGAAAACACATTTACGGGCTCGCCGCACCAGAGCGCCGATATCTGTGGATCACGAGCAGCGAGGTCTTATGTCGAATGTGCGCTGATTCATGGACTATCGCGACGTGTCCTGTACGTGTCCTCCAGTGACGCTGTTTGACACAAATCCTACACTCCGCTCCCGCCGTTTCTACGAGCTCCTGCTCCGAGGTCACCGGTACACACGTTATCTACATGGTGTATACGGTGCTCACTCGGCTGCCACGCAGGCAGAGCGGCTTTCGCAAACGCGTAGAGAACGCAGCCGTCGTCGCTGAACTCCCCGCAAACGCACGGTACGCACAGCAACAATCGCGTACCCGACTTCCGATGGCATCTCTCTGGCCTCCCCTTGCCCATGAATAGCCTTGCCCGACTGTTTGGTTCACTCTGTGCTGGCGGCCCGCGGTGTCCACCGCGCGCGGAGAAATCGACTCATGAACGCGCTACGAGCGCTACGGATGCTCCGTGCGGTCAAATCCTCGCCCGGAACATGCACTGCGTGTAGTTCCTCAGGTCGCTTTTCCTACGGCGAGCCCATTCCGTTGATATCCTCGCCAGTCTCGCGCGTCTTCTTGCAGGGGCGTCGTAGCAACTGCCTTTTGCACGTGGCCGGCCGAGCTTAACCCCCCTCCCTCCCACTTGCGTCACCGCCCGTCATGAATACGTTTCAAGACCTGGACACGCTCGCGCTCAGGGGTTTACCTGGCAGGACTCTTCAAGCTCCACGAGACATCACCTATTTTACGCCCGATCATTACAGCGGGCACCGCTGGACATAGCGGACGCCACTTTGGAAACGGCCACTGACACGGCATAGTTGTACACAATGAGCATGTATTCTCGGGTCTCGCATTCATACGTCAGTCATTTGGATACCATCTACGGAGTGCATCAGGGACTGCAAAGAGCCAACCTGAGCTGAAGAGAAGACGTTAGACGTTACTTTGACGTGGAGGAATGCGTAACCGACGTCACCTCAAGTCGGTGCGCATAACGCTCTCAACGGGAGCTGCAATCAACGCTCTGCACGCGGCAGAGAAACCTCGTCAGCAGAGGAACGTGTACTAGCAGAGTTGCAATACCATCAACCTTTTGGGCACCACCAGGAGCTTCGCAATCGGCGGCAATGATAGCGTTGGGTGTGACGGAGCTGAGGCGAGTGCGGCAGGTGTTGTCGAGGATAGTGGGTTCGGCCACCGCGGGACTCTGCGGGGACAGCGCGCTCTTTGGTGTAGGGCGGTACACGGCATCCGTTGAGACGTTGCGGGCCATAGCAGGGGGAATCCTGACACAGACCCCCATTCCGCGCCTCGGCACCGCATTCAGGTCCTCCGATGACGCCGTGGCGCCATGCGATCCAGGTGTATGCATGGAGAGCATCGCAGAAAACTGGGTCTTGCGGATCAATGCCATAAGGCGGGTATACTCTTCGAGGCGAGCGGCGAGATGCGTTTTGGCTTCCGTCAACAGTCGAACGAGCTCCAAGAAGTCGAGAGGGTTTTCGAATTCGAATGTGAAGCGCAAGATGGTCGCAGGGATGCTCACGGTCAAGATGACGGAGTTTTCGGCTTCGGAAGAAGAGAACTGAGTTTGGTCATGAATCGTAGTAGCCAGGGCACACTGAGTCAAATCATCCTGCCCAGAGGTGATGTTGTCAGGTCCACAGAGTATGAGGCAGTCTGTGGAATGGCCTGATGTCAGGGTTGGGTGGTGCGCTGATTATATATACTCACACGTCGCGGTTTCTAACTCGCCCACAACGACATGGCCAGGTAGCCACACGAGTGGCTCTCCTTGAGGCCGCACGGTTTCAACCGTCCACCTCATCCTCTCTGTGGCGAATGGAATGTATGGACACTCGCTGGCCGAGTGGTATTACAATGAGTAAACGCCAGCCAAATGCATAAATAAGAGAGGTCGTACTTGAACTGCGACATGGGGGATGCGTCAAGGGAAGGCTGATGAGAGGCGCCCACAGGCACCGACGCATATGGCAACGCCACACATAGCAGCATTGGCCGGGATGAAGCGGATGAGATGCAGCAGTCCATTGTCTCAGTGCTGATGTCAACGTGGCGTACGTGGGGTACATGCAGAGGAGGGTTGTACAGAACGTGCTCACCCAGGTTGTCAGTGTTGGATGAATTGGAACGCCGGCCGACCACTGTGAGCTGCATGGCCGCCGTCAGGAGCTAATGCGGAGGTCGGCGAACAAAACGACCTACATAAACCGGTGCTCGCTTGAGTTGCGCGGGGCATACGCATTGGTGGAATGATGACCTACGAGCAGAATGGAACAGGTCAGCGAATGCAAGCAAGTACACAGGAGACGGAGCTGCGTCGAACCTGGCCGGCCACGGCCAATGAGCCTAGCTGCGGCCAATGCGCACAACCGCGGCGGGCATTCGCGAAAAGACACTGGGACGTGGTTCATGCGTGAGAGTAC
>KQ464151.1:0-10368 GCA_001304625.1 Trametes sp. AH28-2
GAACTCCATCCGTACTCCGTCCGGAACTCCGGACTTACCTCCCGCACGGTCGTAACAGTGCACCCGGACGCCGGTGTATCGCAGGCGGGATGATGAGGCATGGCCCTGGCGCACAACTTCCCTGTTGCAAATCGGCGAAGGAGAGGACCAAGACCCGAGGTCAGGGCGGCGGTATATACGATATCGAACTAGGATTGGGCTCCGAGCGCCTATGTTTGCGCACTTCCAGTTACGCGCTGGGCCGTTGTAGTCGATGAGGCCGCGGGATGTCCGCGAAATCGGCTGGGGCGGTGATCGGCATATGGGTGGGACGTCACGGCGGCCGGGCGGCGGTTGTTGGCTCTCAAATGAACGGTGAGCGAAGTGCGCCTGAGGGAGGAAGGCGAGCCGTGGATGGAACGGCGACGGCGGGGTTGATTGCTGTCTGCTGTCCTCGAAGTTGGTATGAGCTCCCTGGCCGACTCGGTCTAGTTCAAGATGGTCCGTTGAGAGACGGGAGACTCGGAGAAAGCAGGTGCGTGGGCAGGCGACGACGACCTTACAGGTGCCGTGGGTGGTCCGCGACGGCGGTGACAGGCGGGATAATGGCCCCTCGACGACGCCGCGGTGGCGTTCTCGGAGGGCCCGGGGGTACATCGTACGCCTGCCGCTGTGTCACCGGGAAGTCTGGTCTAGAGGTACTGATACGCTAATAGGCCAACACGGTTTCTTCAGCATGTCTACAGGCGAGTGAGAGGGCGAAGACGCCGACAGGACACACCGTGTCGAGATCGGACGCGGGCCCGAGGCGCTGCGTTTGCGCGAGTCTTGTAGCTGTATAGCGTGTAAAGACCGTCGTCGAGGAAATCCAATGAAAGCCAGATTGATTACGTTTCGGACGGGCGTTGGCGTGAGCATGAGGCTAGGCTTGCTCTGCTGTGGTGTATTTGCGGCCTATAACGTCGTGTTCGTTGCCGCTGCCACTCGGGCGTCGCCGATGCGCCGCACAGGGAAGGCCTACTGAGTGCGGGAAGCTGTCAGATAGCGGTATGGAGAACCGATGCACGATGCCCGGTGGGCGTGCGCGAGATGCTTTTTGCGCTAGGGTTACGGGTCTGACCGTCAGGTTCTGCGACTCTGGAGTTGGAGTGGGATGCAACGGGGGCACGCAGTCGGCGGCTGTCGGCACTCCGGAAGTATCGAGCGGCGGGGGACATACCGAGCGACGCGATCGTGGTCGTTCGCGGGCTGGCAAATGGACGCCGTGTCCAACGAGCGTCGAGGGAGAGGCTCCGAGGGCCGTACGCGACTGGACGGTACACTGGGATCCGAGCGATGATTCCTGGCATTGTGTCTCGCGAGCGGCCGTGAAGCCCGCGGTTTTGTGTGGATGGCCACGATAATTTCGCTGCATATAGCTGAGCGGGAGATCGAGGAGGGTGACCGATCGTACCATGTAAAGTCGGACGGAGGCCCGAGAGGCTGCGTTTGCGCGAATCTTGTAGCTGTATTGCGTGTGAACGTCGTCGTTGATGTAAATCATACGCGAGAGTAATTGCCGTCAGAGCAGCAGAACGTCTCGGCGGCTGAGCGGTGGACGGTGAGCCCGGCGTTCGGGGGAAACGTGGAGGCACGGGCGAGTGCGGCGGTGGTCCAGTGGGTGCGGAGAACGCTAGCCTCTAGCCTGTGGGGGCGCTGTGGATCTGGCCGACGGCATTCGCGTCGAAGGCGGTCAGCGGTCTGTATGAGTCAGAGAAAGGCGGTCGTCTCGGTGAGCGGAGGCCTTGCGGACTCCAGACCGTATGGATGAAGCACATGACTATAGAGAGAGCGATGAATTGGAGGCATTGTTTGAACAACACGTACTCGAGTTTGAAGGCATGCTACAACCACTACGCAAGCGTCAGGATCCGATGGAACGCGATAGTATAGCTGTGCACACGAAATCCTACGCTCACGGAAGAGCCGCGCGAGACGACTACTGCCCTCCGGTGGCGTACAACGGGCGTCTGGCGCAGATCGACACACCGGTAGACGGCGATCGACGCCGTCTCGGGCGGTTTGAAGCGGGTGGATGTCTGGATGTCGGGCATATCGTGGCACTGCGGCCACGGCTCCGATGGCCTGTACACTGTGGGTGGATTGGTGAGCGAATCAGACCGTGCGATCTGTGAAATTCGCACTCACCTTCTCAGATCATACGAGCGTGACAGGACAGATGTGTGCACGCTGTCTGCAGGCGTGGGTGAGGTTGCCTAGCGAGCGAGGATCAGAAGAGGAGGAGGAATTTGCGTTGGGGAAAAGCATTATCGGGGTCGAAGGCGGGGTGAAAACATGGAAACTCGGCATTGAACGGGACTGGGAACTATGTATGGAAGCGGTCGTGTCTGATTCGAAGATGAGTTGCGCAAACGTCGCGGTAATGAGGGTTTTTTTTTCAGATGGTGTGAGTACCGTTCGTGGATATTCAGGCCTCAGGCGTTGAGTAGAGGCAAGGTTCAGTCTCACGTGGGTAGCATACATCGAGCGAGTCGCGGGCATGAAGCGAACAAGGAACGTTAGTCTCGTTGTATGCGTCTGAAGCGCGCTCGTTCGCCACCTTGCGCACGACCACGTCCACTGCTTTCGCCGTACACCAGCCGTTGCAAATTGGCAAAAAAACACCGACTTCCATTGATCAGACGCTGACAGGGGCTGTGACGCGGACTGAACCCGCCGACGGACGGCACGTACGGGATGACGGGGGGCGGGGCGGCGCACGCAGGGGTTGGAGACTCTGGACGACGCGCTGGAGCGGGCGGGGCCGCCGTACGCGAGGGTTAGAGAGGAGAAAGCGTTACCGACGGGTGTATGTATGCCTGGAGGCTGGAGGACGAGGGGAGGGCGGCTTGGGAGGGCCTGGCCAGATGATGGTTGCTAGCGGTGAGCAGACGTCGAGGCAGTGCGGGAGTACGGGGAAAGCATGGACTGATGGGCTTGAGGCCGAGGGCAGGATGGGCTTGTGAGGCCGCAGAGGAGGGTCCGAATGCAATGTGGCGCGCAATATGCAGTTGATCGCCGCACTGCCACTCCCTCTCCGTCTTCCGCCCATTTCCGCTCTCAACCCCTCCCTCGCGTCGTGCTGAGCAGCACAGAGCGTGCGAGGACGGCGAGGCGAGTGCGCAGAAAACAAGGCGATGGCGAGGCGGAGGAGGGGCATGGGAAGTGTGACTGGGTGTGACCGAGGTGGTGTGCCTGGGCGTGTCTGGGTGATGGCTCTCGGCAAGTCGAGTCCGGTGCGAGCGGAGGAAGCGCGCGTCCATATTCCGGGCTCCTCCTCTCTCCCGCCATATATCATCTCCCCCGACGCCAGGTGTGTGTTCCCCGCAGTCTCTTGTTTTTCGCTAACGACCAACACTCGTCAGTCTTTACCTCCCCCTCCGCCCTCTCCCCCCTCCTCCGCTGCAGCGATGCGCTCCCTGGCCACCCTCCTCGCCGCCGCATCCCTCGCAGCCGCCTTCCAGAACGGCCATCGCGACATCTATCACGACAATCATGGCCAGGATCTCCACAGGCGCAACATCGTCTACAACGGCAACATCGCAGACGCCTACGACTTTGTCGTCGTCGGCGGCGGCACCGCTGGCCTCGCCATCGCCTCCCGCCTCTCCGAGGACTCCAACACCACCGTCCTCGTCCTCGAGGCTGGAGACACCGGAGACGCCGTTGCTGACACCATCAGTGAGTTCATCCGTTTATTTTCGTTACCCGGGCAGTGGCGATTCCATCCCTGCGTGTGGGTGCATGAGCAAAGTGGCGGTGACCGCGCTCCGAACGGACGCCCGCCAAACGCCCGCCCTCGGCGACCTCGCGTGCTTTCCCGCGCGCGAGAGAACCTCTCTGGCGCCGCTCGAGATTAGTCGTCCTAGGCGACTCTCTTCCCGTGCAAAGTAGCGGCGGTCGCGCGCCGCTACTCAGCTTGTTGAGCGCGCCCAGAGGTCCCGTGCCCTCGGTGCCAGTCCGAGCACCATGTGCTCTGCTGCGTCTACCTGACACCCCGCAGAGATGGAGCCACGCCCGCGCAGAACAGCCCGCTGACCTCTCCCACAGATGTTCCCGTTAACGCATACTACTCCGGCCTCCCCGGCACCTCCTACGACTGGCAATACACCACCGCCAAACAGCCCAACGCCAACAACCGCGCCCTCCCCTGGCCCCGCGGAAAGGTCCTCGGCGGCTCCTCCGCCATGAACGGCATGTACACCGTAAGGCCCTCCAAGCTCGAGGTCGACGCCTGGGCCACCCTCGCCGGCGACGGCGCTTCCGACAAGTGGAGCTGGGACCAGCTCTTCAACAACATGAAGGCGTCCGAGACCTTCACCCCGCCCTCCTCCGACATCCAGGCCGAGGGCGGCATCAAGTACTCCGCCGACAGCCGTGGTACCTCCGGCCCCGTCCACGCGACCTACCCCGGCTAGTGAGTATGCAGTTATTTTGCGGTTGCAACTGTGCTAACGCCTGCTCGCAGCATGGTCCCCCTCGTCGGTAACTGGACCGCTACGCTCGCCGACATCGGCGTCGCCGTCCCCAACGACGCCTACGGCGGCGAGAATTGGGGCGGCTTCATTGCCACCTCCTCCATCAACCCGACCAACTGGACGCGCTCCTACTCCCGCTCCGCGTACATCGACCCTCTCCCGCCGCGCTCGAACCTCGCCGTGCTCCCGAACGCGACGGTCACCCGCATACTCTTCGACACCTCCAACAAGTCGAACATCACTGCGACCGGCATCGAGTGGGCGGCCAGCGCAAACGCCGCGCGCCAGAGCGTCAAGGTCAACAAGGAGGTCATCCTCGCCGGCGGCGCCATCGGCAGCCCTCACGTGCTCATGCACAGCGGCGTCGGCCCCGCGGACGTCCTCAAGGCCGCCGGCGTCGACGTCACCCTCGACCTTCCGGGCGTCGGCCAGCACGTCCAGGACCACATCTCGACGCAGGTCGTGTGGAAGACGAGCGCGCAGACCGCGAACTCGCTCCATACCCAGAACCTCGCAGCCGGCAACGGCAACTCGCCCGCCTTCCTGTCGTTTATCAACTCGGCCACCGCGTACGTGAACGTCACCGACCTGCTCGGGTTCGACTTTGCGCCGCAGTTCCGCCAGCAGATCGCGGACGCGCTCTCGTCGTCCGTCTCTAGCCTCGTCCCGAGCTCGGACGCCAGTGTCAAGAAGGGCTACCAGGCGATCTACAACGCGACCCTCAACACGCTTCTCGACAGCCCCGTTGGGCAGATCGAGATCCTGCTCTCGCTCACGGGTGCGCCCGTCGACGGCTCGAACACGGTCGCGATCCAGGCCGCGCTCCAGCACCCGTTCTCGCAGGGCCGGATTTACATCGCGTCCGACGACCCGTTCACCCCGCCCGTCATCGACCCCCAGTACCTCTCGCACTCGGCCGACACCGTGCTCCTCCGCGAGGGCCTGAAGCTCGCGCGCAAGATCGGGAACACGGCGCCGCTGAGCAGCGCGCTCGGCGACGAGGTCACGCCCGGCAGCTCGGTGCAGAGCGACGACGACTGGGACAAGTGGCTCGCGGGCGTGATCGGGACGGAGTACCACCCGTCGTGCTCGTGCGCGATGCTGCCCCAGGCGCTGGGCGGCGTCGTCGACGCGGACCTAAAGGTGTATGGCCTCGCGAACGTGCGCGTCGCGGACGCGTCCGTGTTCCCGCTCCAGTTCAGCGCGCACCTCCAGGCGCCCGTGTACGGCCTCGCGGAGCAGGCGGCGAAGATCATAAGGGCGACGTATAATGGCGTCGGCTGGCCGAGCGCGAACCAGTCGGCGGGCAATGCGAGCGCGAGCGGCGCGTCGACCAGTAGTGGCGCGCCCGCGCCGACGGGCGAGCCGCAGCAGGACAGGAACGCGGCGGCCTCCCGGGCGGTCGCGGGCTCGTTGGGCGTTGCGCTGGCGAGTGTGCTCGCGGCGCTGCTGTTGTGATCGGGTCGTGTCGTTTCGAGGTCTCGGGATTCGGACTCGCTTTCGTGCTTTCGCTTTCTCTCGGTTTCGTCTCGTCTCGCGCGTCCAGGACGCGCGTTCCGGCTCTCGCTGTGTCTCTTGGGCCGGGTAACGGACCCTACCGCCAGACTCTGACTCTGACTCTCGTACAGTACCCGTCTCTCTCTCGCGCGCGCGTGCACGCGCTCCCCTCCGCTCCTTTCCCCGCCCGGTCGCGCACCGCGGACAATGCATCGGTCGTATCCCCCACACAGTACAGACTCTTTGCGCCTCTCTAATCGGCACGCGCACTGCGCGCGTGCGTCTGACGCCCTTCTTCTCGCTCTTCCGCACCGCATGGACATGTCTTTTTGACTTTGTTGACATTCACGAACTGTAGTATATACCCTATCCCCCATCCCCGTACACAGCACATACACACTAGTCTATCCGGTAGTGTACCGTACGTACCGTCGCGTTGTCCCGCTTATCGTAGTAGTGATGTTGTACGGTACTTGAACATAACTCCTCTGCCTCTCTCGGGTCCGTTCGCGACGTGTTTTTGTGCGGGAGTATGGGTATGGGGTGTCGGGTTGTGATGTGAGAAGCTGGTGTTTGGTAGCGGTGAGGAGGTACATAGACGCACGAGCGGACGTCTCGCTCATGCCGCCATGTTCTGCGAAACAGTGTAAGTCGCCGTGTCGGACTGAGATTGTGTCGTGCACTCGTACACTACGTTGCCTGCCGTGCGCAGCCTCTACTGGTCTGGCTGCTTGCGAGCCTTGCTTGAGCGTGTACTTATCGTGTGGCCTCTCTAGTGTATCTCCTTCTCGCTCACTGGTCGCGCTCGCGCTGCTCGTTCTGCTCCATAGGCCGTACACTTGAAGACGACGCCCAAGCCTTAGCTGCCCCTCGCGCGTCCTTCTGGCCTGACGCTGTCCCACCGACGTTCGCTCCACAACTCGCCCGCGACCCGGCCGTCCTGACCGCCGTGTCCTCCGCTCTCGAGTGGGTCTTGCAAGCATTGGCGCGGTGACATGGAGCACGCGGTCGTGCCGGGGCCCGGAGAGGGTGTTGCTGCTCGTGTATACACGGACAAGGAGCTAGAGGACACGATGGTGTGCTCGAGGCTGAGGGCTGAGGTTCGTTCTACGTATTTTATGCTTTTCTGCCGGTTCCCGGTCGTCTGTGTCTTCTTCGTGCGTGCGTGAGTGGCTTTCAGCGTGAACGCGGATGCCGAAGAAGATAGTCAGATGTTGCCATCGCGGATCAGAGCCCGTATGGAGGCGAGGGCTGCGTCGAGCGTGTCGGGAGTGTGTGAGGCTGCTTTTCTTCGTCTTCCTCGTGTCCCGTTCCTCCGCTCTCTTGCTTTCCTGCGTCCGCGACCTCCTGCTACCGCTCGGAAGCCGCTGTATACCTTTTCTTTCCTTGTCTGCCCTCGCGAGTGGTCCTCCCCCCTCCTCTTACTTGGGTCCGTCAACCCGTCATGCGTACCGTGTCATGTGCACTCAATCCGGCGTCCCCTAAGCCTCGTGAATACTACGATGCACCTGCCGTGCAGCGACTGCTCTCACTGCCCGAGGTCTCGTATAGGTTGTCACTCCGGGATCCAAAGCATCGGCCTTTGCGAGGAACATTTGACGGTTGGTATCTGGCTAGTCTCCTGCTCGCCCCGCCAATACCACCACCGGCAGCGCTATGTTCGTCCTTGTGCCCCACCGCTGCCGCCTTCTACAAGTCCTTCTCGGACGCGTCCTCCTCCCTCTCCTCCCTCTCCTTCTCGTGCTCCAGTCTGGATTCCACCACGTCCCTCGAGTCCGCCTCCAGTCTCGCCGCGCCAAAGTCGTTTACAAGGCACGTCCACGAGAAGTCGCGTTCCAAGGGCAAGCAGGCCCCGCTCCCCACCCCGCTCGTCCTCCGCCTCAACGCCATGCCCCTCCCGCCCCCCGACCCGCGCGTGCAGCCCGCTAACCCGGACACCTCCGCCACCCACACCTTTGCCGCGTCCGCCACCCTCTCTGCCTGCGGCATGCTCCCCGCGACGCCCATCGCGCCGCTCACGCCGACGGTCACGGAGACGCAGAGGAAGCACCTCGCGAAGCTCTAGCGCACACTGGGCGAGAACGTCTTCGTCGAGCTCGTCCCTCCCCTTCCGCTCCGCTGCGTCGCGCTCGCGCCAGCCCTCCTTCGCGTCCCCTTTGAGCGCATCCTTGGTCGAGTCGGCGGCGCCGTCCCCCGTGCTCCCGATGCCACGCGCTATCCGTTTATCCGTCCTCTGCTCGGACCGCGGTCTGCTGTCATGGTGCAAGTGCTGTACCCTTGTGTGACTTGTGCTTCGTATGATAGATTATACATCATCAAATGTATGCCCTTGGGGCCGTTCTGTTTTCTATGCACATGTACAGCTGGAGTAACTTGCCATACACAGGGTCAAAAGTCGAGTGGGTGAGGGTCAAGGCTAGGCCTAAGCGCCGGGGGCTAGGATAAGCGCTGATGGGCGGGCGGCAATTCCGTGATGCGCAGCCACTTTGTGATGGATCAGCCACTTTTGTGATGGCCATGTCTCAGACGCTCCCCCGCAAGCAGTGCTGTTTTCCTGGGTGCCCAGAAGCTTTTGGGACATGCCCAAGTCGCCATTGCACCCTCCCCTTATTCAAATGTGTTACTGCCTGTGCAGAAGCGCGGCCAATGCATATATACCGTTTCTCTGTGTCCCCACCTCCCATTACTATCTTAGACAGTGGTCATAGAATGCGTAGACAACAGAATAATATATCAATATGACAATTGAAGCAACCACAAACAAAACACGCATGCAGAAGAATACTACTAATGTGGGTGAGGGCACCCGGTGCGCTCACACCCTTCCTTATAATGGAACACAAGAGTTCATGATGGCGTGCATGTTTGAATGCAAGATCGTAATGCCAGAGGTGGAGTATCAAGGAATACTCAATAGAACATGAAGGCCGCACACCTGCGTGCCCTCGGATGGTAGGTGCGTGTACAGCACAATCCCCGAGGCTGCGCAGGTGTGCGGCCTAGGGTGGTCAGCGGTGATCAGCGTACAGACAATGAAATGTCCGAGGCTGCGCAGGTGCGCGGCCTGGGGTGGTCGGCGCACAAACAATGAAATGTCCGAGCCCGCGCAAGTGCGCGGGCTCGGGTTCGCATGACTACGTATATCGGTCCCGAGTCTGCGGGCACACTGCGGACACGCAAGACACTTGTGGTCATCATTTCAGACGGGAGCTCGTAGATTCGCTCAAGATATATGGGGATATACAATAGTAGTGGCGTAGATACATTTGCTCCGGACCCTACACGCACCGACCGCAACCATCACAGGAGAACCTCCGGGTCTCCCTGGAAAACACGAGCAGGGAACCCGGGATGGGAGGGTAGTTCACCTCTTCCATCCAGGCATAGGTTCCCCCGACGGGCGGGCCGCAGAAGGGAATGTGGTGCGACCGCGCGAAGCAGAGGTAGGATTCGTAGGAGAGGGGGAAGATGCGATGGTAGACGTCGATGTAAGGGGCGCGTTGGATGGGGCAGGTGATGACCTCCCACCAGAGAACGTCGCTGGGGGAGTTGGAGGGGCACCAGCGGTGTTCCTGGATGAGGCGGCCGTTGAGCTCGAGGGGCGGGACGGGGCGGAGGCACTGGATGTGGAACCACATCTTGCAGTGGTTGCAGTAGCGCACCCTGTCTGCGGCCGGGCGATAGACGCGGCTCTGGCTGCAGTTGGGGTGGCAGAAACGTGGGCCGTGCTAAGGAGATCGCGATCGCACATCAGGAAACGGCAAACGAGAGACGAATCCGAAAGACGTACCATCAGGATAGTCCAGACGGGGGGAACGCTGGTGGCGTTCCACGAGAGCAGGACGTTGGTGCGGAGGAAGGGGGTCATGCCGTCCACCGGCGGGAGCGAGATGGTCCTGTCGTTGAAGATGACGGTGGGTTGGAGGCGGGTGAAGGCGGCGGTGCCCATCCGGATGGGCGGCGAGAGCGAAATGAGCTCGCCCATGCAGAAGCGGGAGATGAAGTCCATGGGGACGAGCCCTGGTGTGCGTACTGACATGTACACTTCTTCTGTACACTCTATCACTTACTTGTACGAGCGCCTATATTCTGAGCCCGCGCAAGTGCGCAGGCTCGGACAGCCACTGTGCAAAGGAGATCTCGACCCGAGACCGCGCTGTGCGCAGTCTCGGACACCTACGGTGACACGAGCGCCCACCCGAGCCCGCGCAGGTGCGCAGGCTCGGAAGGTCGCTGGACAAAGACACTCACGGACCGAGCCCGCGCAGGTGCGCGGGCTCGGGATCCGGACACCTCATATCGGTTCGAACTGCACGCCAACGCGATGTGTTCGTATCTGCCGCGTTATGGTTACAAGAATACATAGCGATACAAT
>LJJJ01000314.1:0-13931 GCA_001304625.1 Trametes sp. AH28-2
GATAGTGAGGATAGTGATCTGGAGCTACCTGCTCCTCGTCATCGGTCCCCAGCTGATAGGTACCCAACCTTTGACTCGCATAAGGCAGCCAAGCCAGTGTCAAAGACTGGAAGTAAGCAGAAGTTCGAAGAGGACAGGGAGTTCAACCAGCTAGTTGCGCAAATGCAGAGGATGTCTCTGGATGACCCGCAATATGGTTTCCTGTACCTCAAGGTTTGTTCCATGAGGCCATTGGCAGCAGAATGTCTGCCAAAGCCGATCGTGAACCGATCAATCCCGCAGCAAAGAGAGATGCAGCGTGGGCTGCCACCACATATGTCCCGACCCAACCCCGATCGCTACATGGCATCGCGACCACCACCGAGATCAGGTGATGGCTGCTTCGGCTGTGGAGAGCAAGGACATATTATCCATGATTGCCCTACCATGTTAGACTTTCTCAAGAAAGGACATATCATGAAGGATTATCGTGGGCGGTTCACACGTAGTGACGGGTCCCCACTCAGGCGTAATCCAGATGAGACATGGGTTCAGGCTGTAAAACGCACTATTCCAGGTGTGAACCTGATTACATTTGGAGGCCGAGTGTGGTACGACTCTGAAGTGGGAAGTGACACGGAAGACGAAGATGGAGCAGATGTGATGGTATATCCAGTCGAGCGATCTCAAAGGGAGACCAGAAGTTACCGCAAGCAAGTGTTTGATGGCGTCAAGATCCCGCATTCAGACAAAGGAAAGCAGCAAGACCACAGAGTACAGAAGAATACTACCCGACCTGGCCGGTACCCTATGCCGAAGTTGACACCTGTGGAGACCAATCAACGAACCTTTAACCCCAACAATGACATGGACGTAGAAGAAGACAGGACCCAAGTTAGGAACCAGCCTAAACCACCGCAGTCCCAGAATCCACCCTCTGGCAGTCAGCCAAACCTGCAGCAGGAGCGAGAGCGCCTTCCTATACGCCGCTCACAGCTGAACCGAGAGGTGGACTCAGAAGCTATCCTCAAGAAGATTCTGGACTCCCCACTCACTATGTCAGTGCGTGAAGTTGTTGGTGTCTCCAAGGAGGTTGCCAACCGGCTTCAGGATGTGCTGAAGGTGAAGCGAGCTGAATTTGTGCAAGCACCAAGCACAAATCTGGTCACATCTGCCACAGGATCTCTTATCCGACTAGAGATGGAATGTAACCAGAATCCCGTGTCATTTATTGTTGACACCGGGTCTCAGCTCAACATCATTAGTGAGAAGATCTGCAAGAACATAGTCCGCCGACCTATCAACACAGGACAAGCTATCTCTATGAACAATGCAAACGGTGGAACAGGACGCCTTCTTGGATTGGTAGAAGATATACCTCTGAAGATAGGGCACATCAAGACACCTATCAATGCCTTCGTGGCAGAGAATCCACCATTTGAAGGCCTCCTTGGGCGCCCCTGGCAGTTAGCTCACAAGATCGGCATTGAAGAACGGGAGGACGGGACGTATCTGACCTTCCCGAGCCCACCTGGGTTTCCCAAGCCGGAGCTACTGGTTAGCACCAATCCTGAGCCGATAGGGCCTCTTGGTGTCTATTCAGCGATTGTCAGAGAGTGGACGGTGGATGACCCGAAACCCCATACCTATCAAGAAGAAGATCACAATCAGAGCCCACATTATTCAGAACACAAGGAAGAAGCACCAAGAGAAGACAATCATCAAGCAGCCGCATCGGAGACCGACTATCGAAGTGATGAAGCTTGTTATGGGACAAGCAGTGAGGATGAATCATGGGATGATGGCGAGCAAGCCGACGATGAAGACAACAGCGACAGTGATGATGGAATCGACACCTACCTGGACCAATTGATTGATGGATTAGCCGAAGAAGAGGAGAACACAAGCCATACCAAGTCAGAACTAGTCATGCACCAAGGAATCCACCAGCTTTTGCAGGCCGACACCCCGGACATCCCATCACAATTTGCAGGACCATGCACCATAGTCTCGGAGATGGCTACGGAGTTTGCCAATGCAACCCCTGGCCTAGACACCCGAGTATTTCTGCTCCGGGATGCAAGACTGTTTAGCCGCAACCGCACGTACCAAGGACATATGGTGGTCAAGATTATCCCCTATACCGACAACAACCTAGCTACGTTTGCACCACATGCAGAGGAGACAAGCCAGCAATCAGCGGTGTCCATGATCTGTGTTGAGCCGAACCAATCCAGGACAGCCACTCAGACCCGCCAAACACGAGCATTAGTTTCACCACCTGGACTGATTATGATCCCTATCCGACTGGGCGATAAGACTGTTCGGTTTTTGTTGGATACTGGTTCTCAGATCAATTGTGTCCGAACAGACATATAGCGACAGTTGGGAGGAGTGACCAATGGGCCCACGACTACCCGATATATCGCCAATGCCACAGGAGAACGCCTGCAGTGTCACGGGACATGGCGGACTACCCTGACATTTGGAACGATCAGTATGACGGTAGACCTACTTATCGTGGACAATCTAATCTCAGCGGGAATTCTGGGACGGCCATGGCAGAAACAGGGACATATGTGGATGGAAGACACTCCGGAAGGCGTACACATTGGGATTGGTTCAGCAGACCGCCAGCATACCTATGGAATGCTCATTTCTACGCCAACCACTCAGCTTAGCCTCCAGCCAGGAACTGCGCAAGCGCAACCTACTATCAAGCCTAAGCCAGAGGTACCAGAAATGGACTACGCAGAGACACACCGCATAAGCGCACTGATGGACAGTAACGAACCAGTCGTGACCCGAAAGGAGGCCTCCCCAGCACCCATGGTTATCAGCTCGCTGATGTTTGATGCGGAAGATCCAGCCACCTGGCCCTCCCCATGGCATCTACATCTGGAGCGCAGCTGGTATGAGCAGTTGTTGTATCAGTTTAGAAGTGTGTTCCGCCATCAGGTAGCACCTGACCAGCCTATTGTGACCAGCATTGATTTTGAGCGGGCGGAGAAACTAGCACTACGGGACGAGTGGCGAACCCATGTTTGTCGTGAAGAAGAGCTCTACCTCCTCAAGAACATACAGGTAGAGGTAGACGGACAGTTACGTCGAGGCCACGGAGTATTCCAAATGGTATACTTTCCTGAAGACCATACACACCCTACGCGCAAACGACACTCGAGTTCCAGCCTGGAACTATCAGACGATGAAGACAGACGACCACGGAAGCGAACCCGACCGTCATCGCAAGACTTAGAAGAATCCATGGAAGAGATCACATACGAGATGGCGCGCCCAGAGGCATTTGAAGGAGACATACCCGGCCACAATCACGCTCGTGCACCACGCCGAAAGCTCACCATTGATGACCTTGCTGACATGAAGCCCGAGGAATTTACGCACAATATCATTGCAGAAGAAAAGGGTGATACAGTCTACCTCTGGCATAACCACCAGCCATGGGGTGACCGCGACTCACACGTCTCTGGCAATGATGACGTATTCACTCTGGCGGCACTGAAGTCACGTGCTCAGTCGGTCCCAACACCGAGTGGCTAGATTCGAACAAGATGCCAGTTTCACGCATGTACAAGAAGGGTATCTAAGGGCGCTCACACGAGCTCAATGTGATTGGGAGTGGAGATGTAGGACAAGACATGATGCAAGGACAGGAGACACTACGGGCCCGACTACGCTACTACGGCCCACCGACGCACACAGTTATGGGTTATCAGGATAGGATCTGCAGACGGGAGAGTAAGAGACGGGACGGATAGCAAAGGGAAAAGGCGTACGAGGCGGAACAAGACAAGAAGAAGAAGCACGCAAAAGTGCAGCACGAAACCCGACAGGACACCAAAGATCCGTGTACGACGGGTCCCGACGGACAGCTATTGCCTAGTTAGTACCCAGCAAGAACGGCCAACAGTGACGACGTACCTGCCCACGGCGAGCTCAAACCCCGCACCCGTCTGCCGACCCCAGTCGCGACCACCAACTACACGCACCTAGGAGAGATGAGGAGAAGACAGAGGAATGCCGAAGAAGCACGCACCAGGACGACACGAGAGCAGAGGAGCAGCCCTCCAGGACTAGGCTAGGAGGGACGATCGCCGAGAGAGAGAAAGTGGGCAAAGGCGCCAACGAGACATCATCCAAGGAACAGGCTTATATCCCCGACACGCCGCCCGGGCATGGCAACCTCGTGCGCGACTCACGTGTATCAGAAGCAGCCCCAATATGGAAGCAAGCATACCGAGTTTCAAGGCAAGACACAGAATCAATCAAGAAGTCGAGAAGCACAGCACGAGGCGCATCTGTTCTCACGCGGGGATCGGCGGCCGAAGATCACCGGACTCTTATCAGAGCTAGAAGGCCATCAACCAACACATGTAGTGAATCTCCTGAGGTCACCGGACCATCGGCGGTGTTTAGACCAAGTGGCGATAAGCCGGAAGGACCAACCGTTTGCACTAAGAAGTACGCATCATCAAGAGAAGAACGTCACCGGACGTCAACTGGAGACAGCGGGCGCAGGCACAGCGAGCTAGAAGAACACGCCACCGGGCGTCTGCCGCCTTCTAGACTGCCCGCCCATTGTTTCAGGCAAGATGCCCTCCAGATTTAGAAAAGTATGTATGCGAGTAAGACGTACAAGTGACGGGAAGTATGGTCGTTATCTGAAGAAGCCAAATTGTGGCACCACTTGGACACCGCTGGAGCCATGGAGAAGTTGGATCATGGGCCGCATGACTGATGGGAATTACGAAAAACATGTCCACATGTTTTACGCCAGATATGCCGAGGTGCCGATGACAGCGTAAGAATGGAAGCTGTCATTAAGAAGCCTAGACCAAAGCAGGTTAATCTCTGTCAGAAAGCCTAAAGCGTAATGCTTGTAGCTTGAATTTTGATTGCCGATGTTTCGGTCGTCAAACTAGTTGCCGCTTTGATTTCCGATAAACACCCGCTCCGCGCATGCTATCAAGACGCCTATCCGCAGGTAGCAGCATAAGACTGTGGGGCGGCCCGCTACTCCGACAATCAAGATCTGATTAAGTAGGCCGATACACCCGCCCACTCGACAACGGTCGAGGGTACGCGTGTGAACGGCGCACTTATCATTCAGCAGGAACTTATGGGGAGGAAGGAGGCTGTGAGTAGCATACACTGAAAGTGTAGTGGAAGAGTTAAGTAGACACGCCCGATGCTACGCATCAGATATGCCTACTCTCAGCTAAGAGCTAGAAGGCCGCACGCGGCTGAGAGAAGCTATAGAAGTGGAAGAAGGAATATAATGCTGCATATTGAACCACCATGGTCACAGGACCAGTGTATACAGTGGTTCAGTCCGCGGGGATTAAGACGAAGAAGACACCAGGACAGCACTGCAAGAAGGTGCCACAAGGCATGGCACATCACTGCAGCACCCCCAGCCACAGTACCCGAGAAGTCCGAGCCGGGGCACCGGACTCGACAACAGCAAGTGGCATAGCCGCCGGGCAGCCTATGCCGGAGTGCACTGCCCCGGGCCGAGCACCTGTCCCGAGAGAACCGGAGGAAAAGTCAGGACTTACTGGATTTAGCACCCTGTGCCTGAAGACTCCCCGCAGTGTTGCCTCCGCAGGCCAAGTCTGCCCAGCCGCTTACATAAGTGTGCAACGCGGAACCAAGCGGACTGCCGAGAGGTTCGGAAGTGCGGAATGACATAAGCCAAGAGAGTGCAACAATAGGCCCCAAGAGTCGAGTCAGGAAGGGACCAGGAACCCGAGTCGAGACCAAGGCCGCGTCAGCGCGGAAATGCGTCACTAGTTGTAGCCGCCCCGGACCGAGACCTCAAGACAATAGATTGCCGGGACCGTAGCTAGCCGCCGAGAATGGAAGCTGTAGGGTAGTCGAGTCGAGAGGACCTACAAGGCCGCGGAAGCAAAAGACGGCTGCGCGCGCTGTGTCGTACGAGACATCCATGCCCAATTAGGCAAGCGTATACGAACATTCAGCCTGAGCACGCCCGCGCGCGGCGCAAGCACTACGAGCAGCCGCTACCTTTGACATTGAGACTTCGCCGCCGAAAGTTGAACGAGCAAAAACATATATAAGCGCCCGTGGAACGACCATGGCAAGGCAGCAAACAGCCTCGCCATGGCCGTTCTCTACGCTCACTCGCCCGGTCGCCTCCCGTACGTGCCTCGCGACGACCCCGGTCGCGCCGACTACATCCTCGACTATCACTACGCCATCGGGCACCCCGCCATCTACCGTATCCCGCCGCCTCAAGAGATTCACGCCGAAACCGCCTGGGAGATCCGCGACGCCCGCCTCCCTTGGGACCCGAACACGGTAGCCTTCGTGCGCTTCCTCGAGGAAGCCACAGTCATCGACAGAGGCCGTGCCCGCTTCGGCAACGCTATCCTCATCTTCGAAGAGAACCCCTGGGACGACCCGCAGCCGAACGGACGCCCGCCCTCGCGCCAGGACGACATGGAAGGCCCTGGCCCGCGCGTCCTGCACCCTTCGCAGCACCTCCAGTACCCAACCGAGGACGGTGAGATCCCGCAGGAGGCCCCGGTAGAGCCCGCGCAGGTCACCGCGCTCGTGCTCGAGCAGCCGCCGGTGAGTGTTATCCCACCGCCACCGCCGTCACCACTGCCGCCGTTGGTGCGGACTGTCGACCCGCGACTCGGGCTGACATACGCGCCGCAGATTCACGACCACGTTCGCACCGTGCACGACGACTTCGGCACGCGCCTCGCCGCGCTCGCCCACGAAGCTTGCCGCCGCCTCGATGAGATGCACCCCGGCCCGGCACCGAGCCCCGACGACGTCCCCGACCTTATTTCCGACCGCGAGGACACCCCCGACACAGACGTCGACGAGCTTATGAGCTCGGGCGACGACCGCTCCGAACCGCCGCCTGCAACTGGGCCCAACCGCCACCGTCTCCGCCCGCGCCTCTGCGCCGACGACCGGGCCCTTCGCGAGGCTCGCGCCATAGCCGCCCACCCCGGACGTCGCACGCGCTGCGTCTCCGTTTTCCGCACCGAAGCACCTTCGCTCGCGCTCCGCCTGACCGAGCGCGAGGAGCTCGATAACCTCCTCAACGTCAAGCCGAGCCTTTGGCTCCCGAACGAACAGCGGTATGTACAAGATCTCACCCACAAGCTAATGGACGCCGCGAACGGGCTTGTCGAAGAACGCGCAACGATCGCCCTCGGCGGCGCCGGCAACATGGTCGGCGTCGAAGTTGACTAGGAGACCCCGGACGAGAAGGAATGCGCCGCCGCGAGCGCGCGCGCGACGAAGAAGACCATCCAAAGTTGTATTGGTATTGCTTATGCGTTGTACGATAGTGCCTGAATACGAGAAAAGCGCGGCCCCGCCGCATAGACGAATCCCTCGTGTGTCGCCCGAACCAACCGACATCCAGTATGCATACAACAGAGCACGAGACGCGTCGAAACGAGCCCAATGGCCCGCCCTTCGCGTCCCGAGCGCCACCGTTGCCGACCATGAGTACCAAGGGCGCGAGCGCAATGCTCGCACCCTCAGTAATAGACGCTGCCCAAGAAGATGTTAGTAGAAGGCGACGCCAAGGACCGAGTAGAGAGCCCCGCCCGGAGGCGGCGTGCTGCTCTACGACGGCCCCGGCGTCGGCCCAACAGGAAAGGGACGATAAGAGCAGCGCCGAGAGGACGCGGAGCGCGTGCTCGAGAGCACGCGCCCCGCGTCCCGAACCCGGTGCTGCCCTCGTCGCCGTCCTAGGAAGAGTGCCCCGCAGGCGGGCACTGAGCCGTCGCGGCTGTGTGTAGGATGGAGGCCCGCGTCGCGCACGCGCACGACGGCGCGTACACGACGCGGGATAGGAGGCACGCCCGCGCAGCGCTTGAGGGCGCGCGAGCTGTGCGAGAAGAAGACGAGAGGGCGGGGCTCGACGAGCGAGCCCGCGCTGCGTGAGCAAGAGGTGGCGTCGTGCGGCGGCACGAAGGCCGGCCGCCGACGCAAGCACTAGAACCAGAAGACCGCCTGCAGCGCTTGTGCTGCAGGGCTTACGCCGATGAAGACGGACAGCGCAGAGCTCGTGGAGAGAGCCCTGCGCTGTGCGAGCCCAGTCGAGCGCGTCGCACGGCGGCAAGAGGCCCGTGTGGACGAGCAGCAAGAAGACAGCCTGCAGCGTGCCGCTGCAGGGCTTACGCCGAAGAAGAACGCGGACGGGCACCGCTATGCACCGTCCCCTGCGAAGGATAAGGAGAGTTAGTAGAGGACGCACGGCATTTGCGAGCCGTGCGCCCTGGGCAGGAGAGATCGCGCCGCCGTACTCGAGTACGACGGCCTACGCGCAGGATGACAAGATGTTAGTACTTACCTATGTCCCGTGCACACCCCCTGCCCGTAGCAGCCGAATCCGACCGCTACTCGCTACTCCCGAGTACGCGCCCCGCCGTCGTGCTTGAGCGCGCGTACGCGGCGCTGTGTGTGCGAGAACGCAAGCTCAGTTCGAGGCCGCTGAGGGCCATAAGTCGATGGTGCCCGCTTGAGAGGACCCGGAAGCGCGAGAGAGGGTCGCCGAGAGGAGAGACCCGCCAGGAGAAGAAGGACGAGGAGGAGAGCACGGCAGGGGCAGATGCCACGCTGCCCGTGCTGCTCCTCCCGAAGCCGAGACTGAGACCGAGCTTGAGCCGCCAGAGAGGGAGTCTAGTCAAGCCAGAACGCGCCATGTAGCGCAGAGCCAGTGAGGAGAAGCAGAAGGACGGCGGCGCGAGACTGCGCGCCGCCATAGTGTTGCCAGAGAGTAGGCTCGCGACGAGCAGCAGGCGTCGCGCGACGACCAACAGGCGCCCGTAGTCACGTGGTCCGGCCATGCGAGCACCGGTCCGACCCGGATGCCCGAGATGCCCGAGCCACGTGCCTCCGGCTCCGGTTGATTGTGTGGTGCCGAGCCGGACGAGCGCTTATGCCACGCGAGCCCCTGCCTTTCTGGGTAAGAATGCTGTGCATGCTCGACTTGAAGTCCAGCCCACGTCGGAACTGCAGAATAATGTTCTAGAAATTCGTTCGGAGCCGTGTACGGCCCCGGAAAAATTGGAGAAAATTCTGTGTGACTCAGACGGACCCGATGCACCTCAGCATGACTCAGTTTGGATTCGAGGAAGGAGTATATAAGAAGGACAGGCCGAAGAAGACCAGGCGAGCGTCCCCGAACCCAGAGAATATTCCTCCGGACGGTACGGGATCGTGCAGAGCCTACCCAAGGATCAAGACACCAGACGATGAAGAACCCCTTATTGGAGAAGAAGTTACAAGATATTGAAGCAACAGAGAAGAAAAGACGTATGCGCGCAGCTGCAATCCTAAGTAAGAAGAAGGCCAGCGGAAAATCACGACAAGCAGTTATGAAGCGAATGATCACCCAGGCTAAGCAAGCAATGTACGCACAGCGACGGGAAGCTCGTAGGCCAATGTTTGGAACTGGATTAGCACGTGATTCCCTCCGATGCCCACAGTGATAAGTATTTGACTGTGGGGCGATAGTACTGAGAAGTACCACGTCAGCTATAGATGTCACCAAGCCCATTGCTGCAGTCATCTATCGCAATGGTAGATGTCTTAGCCATACTTGAAGTCAAGCAGGCATGGAGCTCAGCCATGGCAACAGATGACGGAAACAATGAGCTTGCTAGAATCCATAGGCAGTGATAATGCGCTAAGAGCAGGAGACATCCCAGATATACTTGAGCAATAAGCGCCTAGGTGGTGGGAAATCTGTCACGTGTTGATCAACAAAGAGAAGCCTTATAAAGCGCATCCTTGGCTTCGGAGATCACTTCTCCCATATCACACCCACGCCTACAACCACCCACGATGTCGAACCAGAACAACGTCACCCACACGCCCGCTATCCGCGAGTACGAGGTTTTTGCCTTCGAAAGCTACTCCGTGTTTGTCTACGACGGCGGCATCATCGATGGGCCCCCTGTCATCATGCGCAGTGCTGTACTGCTGAAGGACTCCACCCGTGCGCGCTGCCTCGACCGCTTTCTCGGACGCATTACGCGTGTCCTCGAGTACCAGGAGGATTGGGTAGTGGTGGAGGTCACCAAGGATCTGCCGCGTCAACGAGTGGCGCTGGCCGTGCGATATCGCAAGTTGGGAGGATGGTATGGACATTGGATTCGGACGATGCGAGGGATCCGGCGAGCACTTGGACTCCTCTCCCCCAACTCCTGTCATGTCGCCCTCCCATCATATTTCCTCCAACCATTCAGCTACGATATCCGCCTCCGCTCCCAGCCCTCCCATGCGACGATCAGCAGTTTTGGTTCTGTATCCCCAAAGTAGTGTTGCAGAATGGACTGTGTGCGCTCTCCCGTTTGTCCTTGCTACGACGTTAAACTAGCTACGCGTGTTTCTGAGAGACTAGAAACACCCAGTCGTGAACCACACCACACAGCCAACAACACCCTGAACCAAACCACCGTGATTACTATGTCATATACACCGCCCACCGATTGTGCACGTACACCTAGCCGTAAAGAAGCCCGAGGAGAGATGGATTATCCTGAAGTTTATGGAGTATATAAACCAGTGGCGCAGAGAGTCAAGCCTGTGCCAGGAGTATTCCCCGAAGATGCCCGAGTCATACGACAGTTCCCCGAAGACCCACTCGCCAGCCTACCTGTGCTCCCGCATCACCCGCCTGAGTTCACACCTACAGCAAAACTTACTCAAGAGCGTATGGATAGTCTGAGTATCAATTCTGATGGCTTTCTATGGCCTGAGGAAGAGAAACTATTCAAGCACATCTTCAAACTGAACGAGCGAGTACTTGCATTTGAAGAAACAGATCGGGGCACATTTCGTGAAGACTACTTCTCTCCCTACATCATACCAACAATTCCACATATCCCATGGGTAGAGAAGAGTATTCCCATTCCCCCTGGAATACGAGAGCAAGTTGTAGAGCTACTACGATCCAAGATAGAAGCTGGAGTCTATGAGCGATGTCAGTCATCATACCGCTCGAGGTGGTTTTGTGTAGCTAAGAAGAATGGGAAGCTACGCATAGTGCATGATCTGCAGCCTCTTAACCGTATCACGATCCGAGATGCAGGCCTGCCACCGACTCTGGATGACTTTGTGGAGCCATTTGCAGGAAGACAGTGTTATACCGTTTTAGACCTCTACTGGGCCTTTGATGGTAGAAAACTGGATCCCATTAGTCGGGATCTAACTGCATTTCACTCACCGTTGGGCCTCCTACGCATTACCTCGATGCCCATGGGTTTCACAAATTCGCCAGCCGAGTTTCAGGCATGCATGAGCTTTATCTTGCAAGATGAGATTCCACGAGTGGCCAATGTTTTCATAGATGATCTACCGATTAAGGGACCCGACACACAGTACAAGGACTCATCAGGAAAGCCTGAAGTGTTGTCTGAGAACCCTGGTATAAGGAGATTTATCTGGGAACATGCACAAGATGTTCACCGAATCCTGCACCGAGTTGGTCATGCTGGTCTCACGTTTTCTGGCCCAAAAGCCCAGATCTGTAAGCAGAACGTGATTATCGTTGGTCAGAAGTGTACGCCAGAAGGACGTGTCCCTGAGGATGACAAAGTAATCAAGATCCGTAATTGGCCAATCCCAAAGACTGTGAAAGATGTCAGAGGATTCATTGGTTTATGTGGAACAGTGCGAATATGGATCAAAGATTTCTCGGAGAAGGTCCGACCACTTCGAGAGCTAACTTTGTTGAAAGCCGAGTTTATATGGGATAATCGCAGACAGCAGGCATTTGATGAGCTCAAAGATATTGTTGCATCAGCTCCAGCCTTGCGGCCCATTGACTACACGTCTACCAACCCAGTTATTCTCTCAGTGGACTCTAGCAAGTATGCTGTTGGTTTCATTCTCTCACAGATTGACGAAGAAGGACGAAGAAGACCCGCCCGCTATGGATCCCTGCCGATGAACGAGACAGAGTCTAACTATAGTCAGCCCAAGTTGGAACTCTATGGACTATTATAGAGCCCTTCGCCGCTGGAGACTCTAATTTGGTTGGCGTCAAAACACTTCACGTAGAGGTGGATGCCAAGTACATCAAGGGAATGTTGAATGAGCCTGACCTTCAACCCAATGCAACCATCAATCGTTGGATCCAAGGGATCCTGATGTTTGATTTCAAGTTGATTCATGTTCCCGCGGCACAGCACAAAGGTCCAGACGCCTTATCCCGACGACCCCTAGGAGAAGGAGAAGAGATTGAAGAAGATGATGGCGAAGAGTGGCTGGACAATATTGCATTGTTTATTGGAGTGCCACCAGAAGAAGCAAGACGACAATTCGAGTCAAGCCGCCCACAAGAAGAATATACAAGCACAGAAGTGCTGCTCACTACTGATACCAGTCAAGATGCCACCCTGCGAAGGATATTCCACTTTCTACAGACACTGGAAGTTCCTGAGTTTCCAACCACCACTGCACGGTTCAAGTTTCTGAGAAAATGCCAGAACTACTTTGTGAAGAATGGGCTACTATATAGGCGATTTCCCCAGCGGATGCCTGTCCGAGTAGTGTTCTCAGCAGAAGAAAGACAGAAAATCCTAGAGGATTCTCATGAGAAGCTAGGACACAGAGGAGAGAAGGCAACTTTCGAAACAATCCGCCTTCGCTTCTTCTGGCCATTCTATCACACTGATGTACGACACCACGTTCGCTCATGCCGAGAATGTCAGGTCCGCAGTGTTAAGAAAGTGGAGGTGCCACTCATTATATCCACACCCGTCAACATCTTTTATAAGGTATATATGGATATAATGTTTATGCCCACCGCTCATGGATACTCGTGCATTGTTGCATGTCGAGATGATCTCTCTGGAGTAACAGAAGCAAGAGCCCTACGCAGTACCTCAGCAAAGGAAGTAGCCCGCTTTTTCTGGGAACAGATTATCTGTCGATATGGAGCTGTTCAGATTGTAGTTACCGACAATGGCTCCGAAACAAAGGGTGCTTTTGAACTATTGGTCAAGAAGTATGGAATTCACCATATCCGGATCTCACCATACAACTCAAAAGCCAATGGAGTTGTTGAGCGTGGACATTTCATCCTTCGTGAAGCACTTGTGAAGGCATGTGAAGGTCAGATTACGAGATGGCCAGAACTGCTCCCGCATGCTGTATTTGCCGACCGGATCACCATACGCCGATCAACAGGATTTAGCCCATACTTCCTTCTCCATGGTGTTCATCCATCCCTACCCATGGACCTACGAGAAGCCACTTTTATGGTAGAAGGGTTCCGCAGCAATATGAGCCATGCAGACCTTCTGGCGTTACGTATCCGTCAACTTGAACGCAAACCCACGGATATCGCCAGAGCAGCTGAAGTACTACGCCAAACAAGATTACGGTCTAAGGAGGAATTCGAGAAGCGATTTGCCCATCGTTTGCAGAGAACAGCATTTTCAGAGGGAGATCTAGTACTGGTCCGGAACACTGCTATTGAGCGAGAGATGAACCGCAAGCACAAGCCACGGTATCTCGGACCATACCAGATTGTTCGCCAGACACGCAATGGGGCTTATGTAGTAAAGGAGCTGAATGGAGATGTAGCAAGAGAGACCATTGCTGCCTTTCGACTGTTGGCATATCACCCATCGCAAGCAGATCTCGAGAGCCTGACAGCCGACCCATTAAACGTGGTTGAAGCTTTACCGCTTCAGGAGGTACCTCAAGCACTGGAGGAAGAACACGGAGAATTGGAATGGCAGAACATGGATGGGGAGGAGGATGAAGACATGGGTAATCAACCAGAGAGTGACAACAGTGATTTAGATGATGCCCCAGTTGGGCATCGCACAAGAAGCCGAAAACACCAAGCATGAGAGGTTTTCTATTAGAGGTACGACCGGGGACGGCCGTGCGACTGTGGGGCGGATGTCAAGCACCAACTTGGA
>LJJJ01000315.1:0-13779 GCA_001304625.1 Trametes sp. AH28-2
TGCTCACAATATACCTGGTCCCCGGGTTCCACGCGCGGAATGGACACAATCGTCTGCTCGATTCTCAGATGCGGGTGCGTCTGGGGCGTCACTGCCTGCGTCTTCCCTGGAGTGCTCCCTGGGAATGTCGGATTGTCGAGGTCGAGGACCCAGGCGTCCGCGTCCAAAGGTATGTCAGACGGCTTGGTCACTCCCGGAGCAGGTTCGGAGCGCAGGCGGAAGAACGGGCGCAATATGAGGTATGCTGTGGCCAGGGAAAGCATCGGGAGGACGCGCAAAGTCCCCTCGCCGGGTCCGGTGCTCGACAACGCCGTCCATCCTTGCCACGGCCGGAAAATAGAACATTGATTTCTGTGTCAATGTTAGCAAGTCGAAGGTTGACCGGTATCAGTTGCACGCAGCGCCTGGGACATACGGGGCGTTATACAAGTCCTGGTTCGCGTCTAGCCTGGGCGAGATGTCGAGCGGGTCGTGCTCGCGCCACGCCTCGCCACCTTCCAATATGCGCTGGAAGCACGCGCGGAACGCGGGGTCCTCCCAACGCTCAATGCTGCCGCCATCGATGTGCGGCCCGAGCGTGAACACGCTGGGCCCAGGGGGACGGATGCGAATGCGGTCGAAGTACGAGATAGGCGTGCGCACACTGATCGGCGAGGTTGGGTCGGACGTGTGCCAGAGCGAGAGCAGATACTCCTGGGTCGTGATGAGTGCCGGGTGTGTTCGCGCGAGGATCTGCGCCTTGGCATTATACAGCTCGTAGAAGACGATAGACTCGGGAGGCGGTGGGGATCCTGGGGAACGGTATGAGCGGCGAGGCCGACATGCGTTATTCATCCCTCTTACCAGTGACTTTGTCCTTGTTCGCCGCGATGTAGTCTCTAAGAGACTGCTTCCAACCTAGAGCTTCCTTTGAGGCCCTCAGGGGTCAGTTAGGAAGTTGCCATCCTTAGAATTAGAGGCACCGACCTCCTTGGGCACGCCTCCTTTGACTATCACTACGCCGGTCTTCTTCAGCGTTCGCAGCTGCTCCTCAGACAAACCCCTCTCAATATCGGAGTATGGCACCTGCAGGATCATCTAACACGCGCCGTCATCAGCATCACCTTCTAGGCCAAGCTCCCTTACCGTAGACAGGGGGTATCCATACCTCGGAGCCACGCTCCTCGACCTCCCGCGTCGCGCTCTCCAGCTCCCGCAGCACGCTCCTCCAGCTCTGCGCGATCGCCTCCGGGTCAGTGCATATCTCGCGCTTGAGGTCGGCGAAGCGCGGCGGGAACGGCGGGCCCTCCGAGGTGAGATTCTCGAAGAAGTCCATGATCGTGCCCTCTTTCTTCGTCACCCGCCTTTCTTGCACCTGAGCGAGCGTCCGCGTCGTGCATGGTTGGAATGAGGGCCACCGCGCGCGTGCTTGTGAAGGGCGGGGACTAGAGAGGACGGGACGAGCTCCGCACCCGAAGGCGTGCCGATACGTGAAGCGTTGCATCGTCCCAAGCCTATCGAGACCCTGTGTGATGCTCGAATGCGTGAACACGGACCTCCAGGCGTGTCTCCTATATACCCATGCGCCTCCGAGGCGGCTAACGCAGGTCTGCGACAGCTGACCGTCCATACGTTGGAACGAGCGGCCGCCGCAGACACGGCTCCCCACCTCGCCGCCGTGCAGCGAGCCCTAGCGCCGCACCGCGTCCACGAGACGCGCTTCTAGCTCGCACACGACTTGGGGTGCTTGTATAGCCGACGCCGGCATCCATGATGACTTTGCCTATCGTCGGACGAGGGTGCACCCTGGATGCGGCTCATTGCTGAGTGGGGCAGTCCACTTGACGATTAGGATTACACCGAGGTTTGTGCGGGGAGGGGATTAACTGAAGAGACACTCACAGGCCGTAAGGCGGTACCCGGGATCGCCGTCGCCGTGGATGACGGATTTTGCAAAGGTCTTGGGCAGCGAGAAAGTCTCAGTATAGTTCGTGAGCTTGAGGAACCCCTTGTCCATCTCCCTGTCGAGTCGTGACGTCAAGAAATCAGCACGCGTATGTCATAGGGCGGACGGGGACGCACTCCTGAGAAGGCCCGTCCCCGGCCTGCGTAAGGAACTTCTTCACTATCCAGCGTATCTACGCACAAACATAGACGTCAGCTCGGGGAGCCCATCGACTCGCGCAAGACGCGGTGCTCACCGGGGTGATGAGCAGCAGCCCAACGACCGCCGCTAGCACCGTGCTATGCAGCACCGCCGCAAAGTAGCTCCCCGATTTTGGCACGAGGTATTCCGCATAGCTGAACGTCGAGCCGTACGCGAGCGGCTGGAACTGCTCCTTTTTCTCTTTGGCCCGCGCGTCGCCAAACAGGGCGCGCGCGTTGTCCAGTGTATATTGGTACACGCCGAACGAGCGCTGGACGATCGCGCGATTTGTCCTGCCCATGGGCCAGAGCGCGCCGTACTGGGTTGGCGATGTGAATGGGACGGGGACCGCAGGCTGTTCGCGCGGACTCCGTGCTCCGCGAACTATGCAAAGGGAGGTTAGGTTAATGATCATATAAGAGACGCATATAGTCAGGTAGAAGGGGCGTACCGGCGCTGAGCGCGTAATCGCGGTAGGACTCCGCGACACGCACGCGCGGCACTTTCTCGATCATGGTAATGAGCGTCGAGAGCGTGCCGCCCGAGGGTTTGACGCGGAGGGAGTAGAACGACTGGGAGAGGCCGAGTTGGGCCTGCGCACCGAGCGCGCTCTTGAGGGTCCGGTTCGAGAGGTAGACCGAGATGTCCGCTGGGAGGGAGTCGAGTCCGCATGAAGGTACAATGACCGCGCCGGTCTTGGTAGCGAGGTAGTCGAAACTGCGCGCGCCGTTAACGCGCACTCTAACAGCAGATGTCGTAGCTACTCACTTGTCGATGATGCTTCGCACAAAGTACGGCTCGCCGTTGATGTCGACATAGCGCTTGCCGTGGAGGGCGCACGCCCTTCGGTCGCGTGCGTTGAGCTCTGATGGTGGGCGCACACTAGAAGCTGAGAGTCACTCACCGCACGACGTTCGTTCCCCACAGCCAGAACGGCCCCACGGTGTTGATGACGACCTTCGAGTCCTTCACCGCGGCCTCCACCTGCTCATAGTTCGTAACGTCGAACTGGACGAACTTCACGCTGTCGTCGAGGCCTAACGACTGCTTGAGCGTTTCCGCCTTGGCCTGCGAGCGCACGCCGATGGCGAAGGAGAATGTGGACCGCTGTGGGTGGTTGTAGAGGTACTGTGTGATGAGGCGGCCCGTGAAGCCTGTTTATTCCCTCGGAATCAGTCTGGTGGGGCGGTAGCCGAAGTCCAGTCTGCTGAGCTGTTGCCCCGAGCACGAGGATGTCCACCATCGTGAGCTTCTCAACGTTGTCGCCGGTCTTGATGTCGGGTGCGGGTGCGAGGACAATGTCGTCGTGATGGTCGGGGAGGAGAGCGACTTTGCAGGCACGCGCCCGTGAGGTCATACCTGCGCCGCGGAGGCCTGGCGCGCGCGACGCACATGGACTCGCCACGTTGTGAGGCACAGGCATGACATCTCATTCGCGTAGGATACGACAGAGAACACGAGTGCTACGGTGTACAGCGAGAGCGGGGGTTTGCAGTGGACAGCAGCGATGCATTCATGCGCGGGATCGGTCTGTGACATCACCGCTCAAGCGCTCACTCTCTCTCACACTCGGCCTCTCCGCCTCAACGCCGCACGCACTGCACTCACTCATGGGCCGCCTCCACGCGTGCTCGTGCAGCGCCAGTGTCCCTCTCGTGCACCATTCACGATGCGCTCACCGCGCCCGGCCGCCTGTGCTCTTCGCTGCATACTCGCGCGGCCTGCACCACTGGCATACCTCCACCCGGAGCCGTCTCGACGCTCTCGACGCTCTCGCCGCCGTCCGCCGACTTCAGCGGGCACCAAAGCACGCACACAGAGCGGCACGACCTCATCTGCGCCCTGGTCAGTTCACACGCTCTTCCGACTGCGTCCACCGTACCCGACGTTCTCACCATCCGCCCACCAGATCCCAGATTCCCCCGTCGCGTCGCTGCCTGCCGCCGCCACTCACCCTCAGCTGTGTGTCTGCGCCTCTCCCCGAGCTGCCCTCAACGGCGCATCCGAAACGGTCCAAAACGGCGCCCTCGACGTCCGCCGCACACTCGCCCCGCATCGATCCCTCAAATCTGCGCGTCCCGCTTTCGCATCGCAACGCCCCGGTGCAGCATGCTCAGCAGACGACCGACGCACCCATAGGTCAAGTCTGCCGCACGCACAAAGCCGCGCCGCCCACCGTTTACCCGCCAAGGCCGGCGCACCGCGGGGACTTCCGCACACCCACAACCGCCCCGGAGCCGCTTCCCAACCCTTGCAGCTCTTGCGAGAAGTCTCCAGCGGTGACTATAAGCTGTACGCTGGCGGCAGGTGCGCTCACAGCGTCTCCTCACGCGAAATGCGCTGACCACACCGATCTACTCTCTTGATCAGCACCACCGCCCCGCCGCTTCCACAGCGCGCTCGCACTTCGGTGTCCCCGCAACGCGGTGACGCGGGGCTGCTCTCAGTACCCTGACGATGACGCTGCCGCATGCACAAGTGCGCCGCAACCGTCCTTCGCCCGGGAGGCCGCCTGCAACGGAGCCTCCACGGCCGGACCGTTCGAGCGCTCTCCGGCCGTTTCACGCGTCCATCCCCTCGCGGACCTGTTTCAAATAGGCGTGCAGCGTACGTTCCTTACATTCTGTGCGTTGCGGGGCCGCGGGGATGCAAACTGCGTTGACGGCATCGTGCTTTCAGGTCGCCCGCGCCCAAAAACTCAACTTGTTGGCGCTCCAACGCGTGCCCCCGCTCCATCTCAGTGTCGTACAAGCATTCTGCGTTGTTCCGCGCCGTGCACGTCATCGCTGGCGCGATACAACGAGGCCGGAGAAAGCTTCGGGCACCGCCCCCCGACCTCGAGACGACCGTCCTCGCGCTCGTCCCCCACGCTTCGCCTTGCTTCCCACGCGTACTAAAACGACGCAGGACCCTCCGCAGACCCAGCCCCGCCCTGCACGAGCGCTGCATATGCCTCCGTCGCACCGCACGGCGTCGTGTCCGCGGGGCCGCCCGCGCCGAAACGCCGCCCTGGCGCCTCGGCCCCGGCGCGCACCACCCCGACACTTCGACGCCAGACTCGTGGAACTAAGGCGCATACACCCTGTGAGTAACAGAGCGATCCGGGAAGAAAATGTTTCACTCATTTTCGGGCCATTTCATGGGCACATTCAGAGATGCGTCCACCACGGCTCGCCATCCCCTCCCCCTGCCGCGCCACTTTGCACGGACGCCCTCCGACGCTTGGGCTACCGTTTCCCACTGCGTCGAAGCGCGCCCGCGTGATTTGAATTTCGACATTTTTTGCCCAGGCCATAGGACTCGAGCTCGCGATGCCCGTCCCAGCGTCGCTCCTCCCGTTCTGGAAGCGACGGTACTGCTCCACGCACACGTTCCGCACACGCGGACGTCAACGCCACCGAGCGTGCAGCCCGCCGCTCGCTCACAAGATGAGTCTTGGCCTCGGGGCCGCGGCCGCCGTCGCCAAAATACCGCTCTCCCGCATCAACCCCCGCGCGTGCCGCCTCAAAGTTCCGACGCCGGGCTCGTCTAACCGACGAGCATCTACCCTGTGAGTAGCAGAGCGATCCGGGCAGAAAATTTTTCGCTCATTTTCGGGCGATTTCATGGGCGCATTCAGAGACGCGTCCACCCCGGCTCGCCATCCGCTCCCCTGGCCGCGCCGCTTCGCGTGGACGCTCTCCGACGCTTGGGTTATCATCTCCCACTGCATCGGAGCGCGCCCGCGTGGTTGGAATTTCGAAGATTCCGCCGGGCCGCACGCAGCAGCCACCCGCGCCCGCATCGTGCCTCACATCCCGCCCGTCCCTGGCACGCCGGATGCGTGCTCTACAGTGCCATACACGCCCTACGCGTGTGCGGACCAGTGCACGGCGCGCTCAGACGGTGCGTTCTTCGCCGTCGGAGCTGTCCGCTTCGCGGGAGGCTCGGCTTACTCGCAAGGGCTGCCATCGCGTCATGGCGCCACGCCTCTGCACGTCTCCTCCGCGCCGCGCCGCGCCAACGTTTCCATCTCGAGCCCCGTCGCGGGCAGCGAGCCTGCCAGTGCGACATGTGCGCGCCGGCGCACGAGGTCCGCTGGACGGCGGCACACGCGGGCGGACGGTGTCCTCGTCGTCCATGTCCAGCGTGCCCACCGCGCGCAAGGACTCGGAGCAGCGGTGCGACGCCGACGGCCCGCGCGCCGCACCCGCCCTGTAGCTAGTTCGTCAGTAGCACCCTGTACGCCGCCTCTGCCGCTGCGCAATGCATCGCCTTTCGCGCCCTTCGCGTCGGGGCCGCCTCCCGCCGTCCGCCGCGCCCCTCTCCGCCTGCCCCTGCGTGCCTGTGTACGTATGCCCTACGCTACGCCCCAGCCCACGCCGCTCCGCCCCCGCTCGTCACCGCCCGCGCCTCTCTCTGTCGCAGGCGACGCCCTTCTCCCGCGGCGCTGTTCGTCGACGTCAGCCGGGCCACCCGTTCCGGGACGACGCAAGACGCTCACCTCGCAAGTTCGAGCCGCCGGACGTCGAGCCGCCGCGGGAGGACCGGTGCGTCCTCCCCAGCACGCGCGGCGCGGCGAGACAAGGTGCGGCCGACGTCTGGAACGGTGAGTTAGCAGCGCGGGCGTGGGCGCGGGCGGCATCCTCACTGACCGCGATGGCGACAGCAAGTCCAGGCTGCGGGACCGCCTGCCCCGCCCTCAACGCCCCGGGCCGCCCGCCCCACCCAGGTATGTACTACGTAGTCTGCTGTGACGAGATCTGCCTCACCACTGGCAGCGCTGTCGAGCCTCGCCGTTCGTACGCCCGCCCGTCTCCTGCTTCTCCGAGCTTCGACGATGCACACGCGCTGCCTGCCGACACAACGACACGCTACTCGCCGAAAGAACGACACGCTGCTCTCGTCCGCCGCGACGTCAGCATGCCGCCTGCTGTGCTTGTACTGCGGTCAACGGCTCGCAAAGTGAGTCTCTTCTGCGCTCTCCAATGTGGCAACCTGCACTCACCCTCGTCGCGCCCCGCAGCCTGCACACATCCGCCCGTCAGCACGAGACGACGCTGCACACGACGGGATCAGGTCCCGCGCGGCGCAGCGATCTACACCAAGGTCAGTCGCGCTGCAGCCTGTCAGTGGGCGGGTACTCACGAACCGTCGTGCTCGCCAGCTCGCTGCTGCCCTTTGCATGCGTACGCCGACGTTCCGTGCGAAGGAGCTGCACGCCCGCGCTGCTACGACCTGGGCTCTGCGCGAAGAAGAAGGTAAGCGGTGCTACAGTGTCTGCCAGAACAAGTACTGACAAACTGTGGGCGCACGCCTTGGCTACTACCTCCAGATGCGCGTACTGACGTTCTGTAGGCGGTGAGTCGTCGCACGCCTGCGTCGTTTCGCCCTGTTGCTCATGCCAGAATGCAGCAGTGGACGGCCAGACACGCTCACCTCCTCTGTAGCCGTGCAGTTCGACACTCCGTGCTCCCGAGGTTGTCGTCCGTTGTGCATCGTCGGTGCATTCCGAGGAGCTACTGGTACGGTGAGAGATCGGTCAGTGATACGCTCTCGACAGCGAGCACACGTCCTGACGTACCTGTGTCAGGTGCACACGGAAGATAGATGCAAGACCGAGCGGGACGGATGGGGCGAGCGGGACGCACGGGACGGAAGGACGGAGACGGTGAGCGCGGAGGCGTCGCACGTCCTCGCCGAGTCGTATTTATGCCGGCGGCGGTTTAGGGCCGCCCCGCATCCTCCCCGCCGAGGGATGGTCTGTGCGTGGGCTGTCGACCGGACCAAGACTCCGTCCTGTCATCCAGACGCCGTGCTGGCGGAGACGGCGTGCGGACGTTACGAGACCGTCGGGAGGACAAGACCGAGCACGCCGGGACGCGCACCAACCAGAGGGCGACACGGTGAGCCGAAGGAAACGGGGTGAGCGGGAGAGGGTGCGCACGGACGAACCGCGGGAGGGAGAACACACTTACGCGGCGCGGTGCGTTTCAGGAGATAGCCTCGATTCACAGGTACGGGGCGCGTTCGCTTCGGGTGGTGGGCGCCCGGTACGCGAACTTCCAAGGACTTCCGTCATTTCGTGCAGGCGCAAGCACCGCTCCGGTCGTCAGTCGCTGGATCTGCGGGCACTGGCAGCATCTGCGAAAACTAGGGTGATATGTGCATTCTACAGTACAGTAGCATGAAGACGTTGTCGACGACTTGGAGACCTGGATGTGTACGACCGTAGTCCTCGTGGAATATATGGTTTGTTGCCTGAATTCTCAGTTCGTTCAATAGGTTATCCCAGAGTGAGCGAAATATTCGCACATCACAAGTACTGCAGCCTGCGCCGCCATGACAGCGTGAGGTACGCGCAAGTGCCCAAGCTTCTGAGCGACGTGACAAAAAAATCTTGACTACCGCTATACGGCCGAGGTCGCCATCGCCGTGGTGTGTGCCGACTTTGGAGCTAATTCACAATCTCCTGAATCCTCAGTACCATCTGCCGCGAGCACACTGCGAGGCCCGGATGCGCACCAGACTGGAGACGGGGCCTCGTCATGTTCGCAATGCAAAATACATCACCAGCTCTGGCGTTGCAGGAGGCCGTCGAATGTGCCTGTCAGGTAGTGCACGTAACATGGTTGAGCACTTCCGAGCCATAGCTAGCTTCAATAGGTCTCGAGCTCCGCAGCCTAAATATTCCCAACTTCATGCATCGGCCGCGCCCTGAACAGAGCTTTTGAGTCCGACTCGAAGTCGCGCAGCGGAACCCACCTGGGTCATCAATTTGTGGTACTACACGCGATGTCAATGGGCACCGTTCCATCCCCTCTCAGAAACAATCCGGACCACCTAGGTATGCCACTGCCAAGTTGAGGACGGATGGGCGCGTGCTCGCCGCTAACCCGGACTCGGGAGTATTTTGAGGCAAGATAATATATCGGGACGATGGAGGTACGGACGAGAGTGGCAGCTGCCACTGCGTAAATCATGTTCGCGGTTGCGCGCTGGGCTCGAACTTTCTTACCAGAATAGGCAGGCGTGCACTCATCCTCGCATGCCCGCCACCTCTCACACTCACGTCTTGCACACTGACCTCGACCGCGACCGGCTCGCCTAGTATGCTATAGGCTTACGAGCTTCTACGGCGTTGAGTGCTGCTTACCGGAGCGCCCGCCAGTGTTGGCTTTGCAGATTTCGGCTATGCCGGGGGCAAGCGAGAGCGCCGACCGCTTTGAAGCTGTCTGTAAATCTGAGATTGACCGTAGATAGACTTGAATTTTCCCGTTGAACCCCTCCGAGGAAATATTGACCTATTCCCGCTTGAGTGCAGCAAGTACTACCGAATGAAAGACAGAAGTGGACAGGTTAGGAACTAGAGCGTAAGGAGCATTATGCTGCTTGCACCCTTGTTCCCATCCCGTCCGGTTCTGTGCGGACGAGGCCTGTCCGGAGGCTTGTCGCCGGGGCACCATTTCGCTATGCGCGCTGGGCATGATTAGCGAAAATGAGGTCCAAAAAAAATTCCGGTTTCATGAGCATCAGACGTAAAAGTAAAGCACGGAGCGCCGTGAATATTGGGTTGTGCTGATAGACGTCCGATCACACCGCACACACAAACGAGACAGTGCGATTGGTTGGGATTACAGGAAGTATAGCAACAGACTTCAAGCGGGTAATTACAGAGCAAGTCTGGATCGGGCGGAATTTTGCAGCGGGCGGCCCTGCGCCGGCCACACATGCCCCGGAACGGACACCGTAACCTCCCTGACTGGACCCTTGGCAGCCGGATAGCACCGACGCACCTTCGCACAGATGTGCACCCTATCTTCCGCCACGTTCCCCCGCTTTGCTCACCCGTTCCCTGCTCCCGCTCCCCACTCAACTGCTCCTCGCCCCACCGCAGACCTCTGCGATACAAACTGTCCCCCAACCTGCGACAACGTACGCGCTGCCCCACTCGTCAGCATCCATCGAACTCGCAAGTGGAAACAAGGTATATACGCACTGCTCTTCTGTGGTTACCGGGAGGTTTGACGTCCGGCTGACCGGCGTGTTGTTCGACAGTTCAGGGCCTACACAAACACTGCCCTGGAGGTCAGTCAGGGAAGCAGACAACACCAGACGGGAGCACGGCGTGCGATGCTACAGGAGACATCGGCATGGAGAGCCAGCCCGCCTCGCTGCGAGACATCGGGTCTTCGCCTTTCCTGGTACCGTCGACCGTCTCCTCGCCGTCTGCACGTCTCCGCGTTCGGCCGCACCACCGTGACCTCACGCGCAATCTTCCACCTCAGATGGGCTGGGGGTCCCTGGCGAGTTTGCGCTCACCGACAGTCAGGCTACTTGAGCTCGGATACGGGAGAGGTATGTACGCCGAGGTCTGTCATTCACAGGGTCATCTTCCCACTAACTTGTCCTCGTTCTGCAGAGCCCTGTTTGGCATCGTCGAGCTTGAGAGTACAAAGCGAGCGCTGTGGCGGGGCAATGCGACGTCGGCGACCATTCCGGATGTGAAGAGGACGACGACGGTGCGGTGCAAGCTCGCCACGGACGACGGCTCTCGAGACGTCGGAGCAAGCGCCTGTCTCCCTCGCAGAGCACGACGTGTCTCCCAGGCGGCCGCCCTACGGTACGAACACCCGGTCCGTGTGAGAAGCATAGCTCGTACCTCTCCCATTCCGACCGCGGTCTCTCCGGCTTGTCAAGAGCAGTAGACGTGACGCCATAGGCCTCTGCGCGACGTGCTCAAGGCGGGGACTCCCACACTGCGGCCGAGCGCACTGCAGCACCTTCCGGCCTCCGAGAAACCTCGCTTGGATGGTTTCAGAGCGTACCTCTTCCGGGACGCATCCCCGGCGTGAACAAGCGCGAGACTGCGAGGTACGTACCCTGTTTGCCCTCCACGGTGTTCGGCTTCTGACGGATCGTTGATCAAGGTGATGGCGCCGTCCTTTGTGCAAAGTACAAGACACATCAAACATTGGCTGCTCCCGAGCGTCCGCGACGACACGGGGCATCATGGCGATGCGCGAGCCTCTTCGCGGTAGGCGCACCCTGTCGAGCACGAGACCGATGCCGACCGTCCCTCACGGTGTGCGCCATGTCCTCCTCGACTCGACAGACGTCCACTCACCGCCTTTGTCCGTCCAGTCTCCGGGCGCACTCTAGCGGGACGCACGCAACCGCTACGGCGACACGGAAGGTGCACCGGTTTGCCATCCGCAGCGCATTTCCGTGGAGGCACGCTAGGACGAACAGAGGGCAGCGCGGGGGTACGCACCGTGCGTATTCGTCATGGCCGCCGTCATGTGGCTGACACGAATTTTGGCATCGCAGATCGCACTTTTGGCGGTGTGCGCCGTCGAGTTCTGCCGGGGGACACCATGGGAGCCAGAATGGAGCTGCCAGAGACGGTGCGAGGTGGGAGGGCGCTGTCGGTGCGGGCGTCCCTACCGTCCGTCTCTCACGACTGTCTGGAGACGGCAGACGCGCTCGGCTGGCGCTCAGGCCTCAGGCGTGGCACGGGAGGACAGTCCCGCCTTCCCGGCGGCGCGGGCACCCATGGTACATACCACGTCCAGTCCCTTGCGGCCGCGGGCACCCAGCTGACCTGCCTTCGCATTGCAGGTCGCGCGCGGCTACGAAAAACTCTTGCGGCAGCTCCCGGCGTGAGGAGGAAGAGCGAAGGGCGGAGGAAAGCCGAGACCGCGAGACGGGCCAGGAGGACTTTGCAGTTTCGACTTCTGTCGGAATAGACGCCCGTGTCCCGGCGACGCGCCAAGTCTCTCCTCCGAGCCAGACGCGACTTTCGGCGGCCGTCCTGCTGCATTCACAGCTTTGGGCCGCCGGCAGCGACCTCGCGAGCTCGCGGAGAGTGCGCGGTGCGAGCACCCGTTCTGGCGCGTCCGGGACAGCTCTCGACGGCGGCGTGGGAGATGAGAAAGGTACGTACGTTCAAGTTGCTGTGCCTGGGGCGTTCTGACATACTTGCAGACTCCGGTTCGAGCGTTCCGGAGCAGAGAGCACGGCGGGAGGAGAATCAGGGAGCGAGAGAGACGACGGACGGAGAGCAGAGCAGCGGTAGAACAGGCGCCCGTCTGGGGGAGTGCGCGGCGTAGATTTTTGGCCGTGTTTGTCGGCGCCGCTGGTGGAGGTGCGAATGCGAGTCGTTGTGAGCCCCAGACCGAGTGCGAGTGCCCTTGCGAGTGTTGAACCAGCCCATATTTTCGCCATTGAACCAGCCCCCATTCCCGTCTCAAACTAGCCCCCATTCTCGACGCCAAATAGCCCCCATTTTCTACGTCGAATGTTGAACCAGCCCCCATCTTCGACGCAGAGTCCGTGAATGCATCAGGGAGATCTGCAAGAGGATCCCAGATAGTCGACCAAGCGAGTCCCCGCCGCCGTGCCAGGAAAGCGCAGAGCACGGCCACCCCCAACTTCCTGCGCCCGCCGCCGCTCGCTAACCCGCCGCACAGCCACCACCCACGCACATACACTCGGCGCTGTCGCCGCCCTGCTCGTGCTCTCACTAACGTCCAGATGTATTGGTAGAGTGTCCGTATACCTTGAGCACGCCTCCTTTGACTATCACTACGCCGGTCTTCTTCAGCATTCGCAGCTGCTCCTCAGACAACCCACTCTCAATATCGGAGTACGGCACCTGCAGGATCATCTACCACGCGCCACCATCAGCAACACCTTCCGGGCCAAGCTCCCTTACCGTAGACAGGGGGTATCCATACCTCGGAGCCACGCTCCTCGACCTCCCCTCCCGCGTCGCGCTCTCCAGCTCTCCAGTTCCCGCAGCACGCTCCTCCAGCTCTGCGCGATCGCCTCCGGGTCGGTGCATATCTCCCTCTTGAGATCGGCGAAGCGCGGCGGGAACGGCGGGCCCTCCGAGGTGAGATTCTCAAAGAAGTCCATGATCGTGCCCTCTTTCTTCGTCACCCGCTGGGCTTGCACCTGAGCGAGCGTTCGCGTTGTGCATGGCTGGAGTGCGGGCCACCGCGCGCGTGCTTGTGAAGGACGGAGACTAGAGAGGACGGGACGAGCTCCGCACCCAAAAGCGTGCCGATACGTGAAGCGTTGCATCGTCCCAAGCCTATCGAGACCCTGTGCGATGCTCGAATGCGTGAACACGGACCTCCAGGCGTGTCTCCTATATACCCATGCGCCTCCGAGGCGGCTAACGCAGGTCTGCGACAGCTGACCGTCCATATGTTGGAACGAGCGGCCGCCGCAGACACGGCTCCCCACCTCGCCGCCGTGCAGCGAGCCCTAGCGCCGCACCGCGTCCACGAGACGCGCTTCTAGCTCGCACACGACTTGGGGTGCTTGTATAGCCGACGCCAGCATCCATGATGACTTTGCCTATCGTCGGACGAGGGTGCACCCTGGATGCGGCTCATTGCTGAGCGGGGCAGTCCACTTGACGATTAGGATTACACCGAGGTTTGTCCGAGGTTCTTCCGATGGTCTGAAGTTCCAACCGCCCAACGAAGCCTGGGTATGCTCGGGGCCTTGATATGGTCTGTGAATGAAATAAAGTCCAGATGTATTGGTAGAGTGTCCGTATAATCAACCTGACCCAGCAAAGATCGTTAGCCATCTCATCTCTGCGGATTAGAGCAAGAACGAGCAGATACCTTCAGATTACATCCTCTTGAGCGCCCTTCGTT
>KQ464152.1:1293-12896 GCA_001304625.1 Trametes sp. AH28-2
CGCGAAGGGAGCGAGGCAGGAGGAGGTTAGAGTCGGGGTGCCCTGCTAGAGGTAGTGCGCGAGGTGACGTGGCAAATACCGCGAGGAGTCGCTAGGCGATTTCAGTCGGGGATCCGCGGAAACGCGGAAGTCGCGGTATTGCGGAGGGAGTTCGCAGGGACGCAAGACGCAGTACGCAGACGCAGTTCGCAATAAGTCGCAGAGTATCTCGCAGGCGCAGTGAAAGCTCAGAGTTGAGATCCTGAGAAGGGGGAAGGGGGAATCTGCATTGCCCGGCGCTGTGCCGTGTATTTTACAGGCCGAGTCCGTAGCTAAGTCCATCAATAAATAAAACAGAAAGTCCGCGACCGCGAGGCCGCGACCGCGCGGCGCCTAGACCCGCGACGCGGGTCCCACTATCACGGGACCGCGCTCCCGGCGTCCTGAGCCCGCGAGCGCCCGGACCGGGCCCGCGATAACCGGAGATCCGTCCAACGTCCTGCACAGGTCCTTCCGCGAGGGGCGCAAACCCGCGAGTCGAGCGCGAGCTCGCGAGAGGTAGCTGGCTGGCCCTAGAGAGGCCGCGAGTCGAGTAGCATGCACCGCGAGTGGAATCGCGCGTACCGCGGGCCCGCGAGAGCGAAGAATCGGGGCCTAGCTGGGCCCTAGGCGCGTCAGCGGAGGACTCCCCCAATCTTCGCTACCAGCTCGACCCGAGTCTCCCTCGCGATACGCCGTCCAAGCTGCAGACCTGAAGGACGAGGGCCCGGGGTCGGTGGGCCTCGTCGCTGCGATCGTCATCGTGCCTGAACGACTCTGGGCTCCAGTCCTCGTCGCTCCGATTGTCATCGTGCCCGAAAGACTTTGACAGCCGTTCCTCGTACCAGCCGACCTCGACGTCGGTCCGTTACCCAGAATGACCTCCATCCAATCTTCGCGCGGGCCCTGGGTCGATGGGTGGCCCGGGAAAACCATTTCAGACTCTGCGATCTAGTACTGACGGCGCGATGAGCGCGCAAACTCCCGGTATGTCGCCTACGTACTCACACCGCTGGAGAATGTTACTCTAACTAAGTATACAGGTACGTAACGGCGCGGGAGTCAGCGCGGTCGGACCTTTGCGTGGGCGGAGAATCGATGCGAAGTGGTCGAGCGTGTCCTACGGGTGCTGAGAGCCTCGCTGCCGTTACGTTAGACGTAACTGCAATGCGAGGATTGTCGATAAGGAGCTTGTGTCGCAGCTTAGAGCTGGAGCTAGGTGTCCTGGTTTGCAGTGGGGCAATCTCAGGTTGGTTTCCGACGATGGCGATGGATGTTGAGCGAGCGACGTGCAGTGACACTGGTCGAGAGCTGTCCGAGTCGTCGCACTTGCGGGGTCAGTAACGTTGTTGATCGGCTACTGCGATCTTGAGATATTTGATTCCGCGATGTACTTGAAATTGCCACCGCGATGATCCCATTACAAGCGGAGTTTGTATTAGGGCGCCAACACGCCTCTCGCGATTTCAACAAGTCCATCACCCTTGGGTGCTGCCTTGCGACGCCCACCAATCCTGGCCCTGCGTGCCGCCTCCCTCTCCCTACTACCTCGTCAGGCCCTCCAAATCTCCTTCATGTCTCCTGCACGATGTCACGCTATGTACAACACCCACACGATCCGGAGGCTGAGCGGGCTATAAGCCGTGCGATGCTCCCGGGGCTGCGCGACGTGGATGTCCTCTCGTCTAACGCGAGGCTCCACGTCGACGACGCGTCTGCGTCTTCCGTCTATGCGCGGCGTATTCGCGACTGTACCACAGGGATCCCTGATCGCCGCGATGGTGCGCAAGTGGGAGCCCACGTTGGGTGCACCTACATGACACGGGTCAGGGTAGTGGCCTGGACGTGGACGACGGCGGGGTGTCTGTAGGGTGTCCGACTACATAGCTCCTACCTGTCCATAGTTAGCTCTTAGGTACAATTTGTAGCTGCCCATTCGTACGCTAGGTGACGCAGCAATGCTTCGATGTACGGTGCGACGGTACAAATTGGCGCGTTGATTAGTAGCAATTGTGGCATGACGCCCGTTTCTCCACAGATTGGCAGGAGCATAATGTGGTATACGGAGTGCTCCGACAGGACCGTCGTGCCCAACGTGCCTCACGTACCTCCGTGGGCTGGGTTTCCAAAGTGGTAACACGCCGGCGATGTAAGTGCCACACCCCGCCCGTCGCACGCGAGGGTCCAAATGCTAACTGTGCTCTGTGGCATGCAAGGTCATCCATCATGCTCGTCAGCTCCCATCGACCTCGACCTGTCCGCTGAGCCGAGGATGCTGGAGCGGGGCGAGCATATGTGCGGGCCGAGCTGCGCGATGGCCCAAGAGGCAGGCAGCCGGCGGGACTGTGCGACGGGACCGCGGGGTCGAGCGCTAGACGTGGTTACAGCCGCAAAGGGAATGATGGCGCACCGCCCGTCTTCTACCGTCTTTTGTTCCAATGGCCCCATCCACAACGCGGAAAAAGCGCAAGATATCGCAGGTCGAAGGTGTATTCACCTCGGACGACATTCTGGGGAAGATCACGGATTCGCGAGGCCAAAGGAGCAAGGCATCGCGATTTCGGCAAACCCTGTTCCACCAACGGCCTTCGGCTTCGACGTCCCTCGCGCCCATCGACACCGGAACCCTGCCCCGTGCCACTCCATCTGCCCCTCTGCTTCTCGCTCGATCCCCGACGGTGCCTCCAAGTCCTTCTGATGATCGCGAACCTGCCCTGCCGAGTCTCATGAGCGGTGTCGAAGCTTGCGCAGCGCTGGAGGAGTCGGATGATGAGCAGGGGACATCTGACGGCGAGGACAGCGATGAATCCGATGCCTTGGAGGACGACTACGGAGATGTCGACAGCGAAGGCGATCAGGACGGGGGGTCCCGGAAGGCGCCTCGGGGCGAAGGTCCTGCGAAAGCAAATAATACGATCGTGAGTGCACCCCTCGGTTCGCGCCTGCCAGTGTGGTTGACTGCGATGTGACGCAGCCCCCTTCTAAACGGTTTCGCGCTTTCAAGATGCACCATGCCCAAGCCGCGCACGATCGCTTGCTGGATCAAGAATGCCCTCCCGCCGCCCAGGACGTGTGCGCTGCTTGCGCCAAGCCCCTGCCGTTTGCCGCCGACCCCTCCCCGGCTACGTCGCCTCGCTACCGCTGCGAGGACTGCTTCCGTCGGCCCCATCTGTGCAAGGAATGCGTCGTGTCCATCCATCGCTTTAATCCCTTCCATCGAATCCTGCAATGGAGTGCCGAGCTAGGGTTCTGGGTCCGGCAGTCGGTGTCCGATCTAGGATATGTCATCCACACAGGCCATGCAGGCAACGCTTGTCCCTTCAATCAGCGGAAACCTCGCAAGCTCGTGGCCGTCCATGGCAACGGTGTAGTCAGCGTCTCCGTGCTGTTCTGCAAGTGCCGAGCACGGGGCGGACTGGCGAATGAGCACGCACACGGAAGCCAGTCTACACTATCTGACCCATGGGACGATACGCGACCCTCCGGGCCATCCGCAATAGAAGCCGAAGAAGCGCGCCCTGACCACGACGAGGCCCTGCAATTGATCGACATCGGGATGTACCCGGCGTCTTGGGAGACCCCCAGGACCGCGTTCACCCAAGACGCCCTGCGTGCATTCATCCTGCTCTCGTCGCAAGGGAATGTCAGCGTGCAAGACTACTATACCTACCTCAAACACCGGACGAACAACATCGCCCCAGAGTCCGTCCCGGTACGTCCGACATGCTAGACGAAGAGCGAGGCTGACCATCTCTTCCACAGGACCGATATCGCGAGATGATGGTGTCTCGACGCGAATTCGATTATTTGCTGACCTGCAAGCGTCACGGCGTGGACCCGCAACAGAAATTGGCTCCGCGCGCGTTGGCCGTTCTGTGTCCGGCATGTCCACATCCTGGCAAGAACATGCGGCCAGATTGGCGGAGGCGTCGGCAGGATCTGCGGTGAGCTGCTCGGCGCAAACTGGCCCCGACGATCTGCTGATTGCGTGGTCAGTTACGTCGATGCGTTATTCTACAGCGTAGACGGGAACTTCCATTCGAAACAGCGAGAGAAGGCGATGGATCTCAGAGACGTCGCGTTGACAGATGGCGAGGTGTATTTCGTAGATCAGGCCGACTATCAAGAGTACTGCGAAAGGATCGGGCCGGAGGAGCGTGAGGTACGCACACGCGTCGAAACGCATTGAGCTCGTATTGATGGACCCTCACAGGAAACAACGTGTCACAAATTTGCGGCAATGGGTTATGGCACTCACCGAGGCAAAGTGACCGGCATCGTCGCGCTCGCGTGTCGGCACATGATGATGATGCCCTCGAGCGTGGTTGATCTGAACGGCGCGGAAAAGTGCGTGCGTACGTCTTTGAGGCAGGCGTCTGGAACTGAACGCCCGTGTAGCCAGAGAGCAGTTGACTTCGCGGTCGTTTCCGGCACACAAGCTTTCTTGTTGCTGATGCTCATCAAGATGGCATATGACATCGCCTGTCAATACATGGTACACTTCCTCGCGCGTCTGGGCAAGTTCCAACGGGTGGCCCCTCATCTCTCGAGCATCGAATCGGCGGAACTTCCCGAGGTGCATGGGTTCGTAGGAAAGTTCCACGTCAACGGGCATACGCAGGGATGTCGGACGGTTCAATCCCCAAACTTCTTGCCCGGTTGTGGGCGTGGAGACGGGGAGGGGTCGGAGCGCCAGTGGAGACTCACCAATCCAACCGCAGCAGCCACGCAGGAGATGACCCCGGGACATCGTCACGACACTCTCAACAGCACCTACTCTGATCTGAATATCCGCCAGGTGCACAAAATGCGTGAGTGCAGTGGTGCTCGACGGGCTCAGCGAATCTGACAACTGCGGACAGCGCAAACGTTGAGCAAAGATTATAAGAAAGCCGAGAAAATGCGCCGTACAACGGGGCGCTATCTCAGAGGTATCGAGAAGGACATTCCGGCCGACGTGTTGCAACAGTGGAAGTTGGAGGAGGCGGACTGGCAGCGCAAAGTGGTGGACATCCGCAATCACGGGGAGCTAGCCAACCCCTATTCGGCAGGTGGGCCGGAAGGTGAGTGCTGTACGTTGGAGAAACGCGTGAATGTACTAAGCGTTGGCTCAGCGCTGTCGGCCGAGGCTGTAGTAAGCCAATTGCGGTCGGAGCACGGCGTGCGGGGAGACCTCGTCGGCCTGGCTATAGTCGGGGCGATACAAGGCATGATCGACCTAGAGAGCGCAAGGTCGGGGCTTTGGCTTCCCAGTGTATTGTTTGTACTGACCACCCCACAGGGCCACGCTGATCACCTCAATCCGCAATGTAGACCGGTCGAAGAAGCGTGAGCGAGCGACAATCACGAAGAAGGTGGACAACTTCCTGCTGGAGGCTACCCTCGCCTCCGAAGCATACGGGCGGCACGTCACTGGGCTGGTGGTCAAAGCGCACGAGGCGGCCACGCAAGCAGACCCGCCTAAGTCCGGTCTGCCTTGGCGCAGTGCTGAGGACGATCAAGCGAGCAAGTTGCCCTCTCCGCCGACAGCCCCGCGGGAACAGCCGTTGGACGACGATTATCTGGATGGGCTGGTGCGCTCTGTCGAAGATGTCCAAATACTCCTCCCGTCGATGTATCACAGCGCCATTCGAAATCATCCGGCGATGGAGGCCGCGGTGAAGATCGAGCGTCAGCTGCGCGAAGGTCAGGCGAACGACGCGCTGAACAACCTACGCACCCACATAGCGGCCCGCCACAGTCTTCGCGATCTGCGCCGCGCGGTCACGGGTCCGAAACATGGCAAGGAGGTCAAGGCATTGGCACTCGCCGAAGATAAAGTGGGCGTCGCGGCGAAGTACGAGTATCGCCGCGTGCGGGTGCTCTTGCGCGCGCTAGGCATGCCCGAGGACGATCCGACGTACAGACCCTTGCGCGATGAGGACGCGAGACACTTTGTGGTGGTCGAGGAACAACATGAACCAGGCACGGGTGGGTCTGAGGAGGGCTGGTTGTGGCGTGACTTCGCCTTCATCCACCTGCAGCAGAACGTGGAGGTGACTGGCTTCCTGCTGCAGAGTAAGTCTGACTCTTCGTTGTGGTGACGCCGCTCACACGCGCGACAGAGACCAAGCCTCACTGGTTCCGGAGCCGGGCGAAGCACGCGCGTTGGGCTGAGGAGGTCAACATCAAGCGGGAAGAGATGTACCGCACGAAGGCGATGTTTATTTCCGAGCGTGGCGTCTGGACGACACGAGCGCGAATGGAGACAGGCAACGGCCGTTTTGGGCGAGCGGCGTACGCCCGCAAGTGAGTACACGCGGGTGAGAGTCGATGCTCCAACCTAACACTATTACAGACAGGCGAATAGGTATAGTGTTCTACTGGAGAAGGCGCTGAAAGTGTTCCCCGCCGACATCGACGAGGTAGCACGCGGTCAACGACGAGGTTTAAGCTGAACTGACGACGAGTTGCAGGGTCTCGGAATTCCACCGAAGGTGCGCGCGCGCCTGGAAAACCGGGAGGGCTCGGCAGGAACGAAGGGCGGCGAGGAAGACTAAGACATACGAGCGTAGCACGGTGAGCACAACGACAGTCGGGCATCTCGGCTGTGCGGCTCGCAGGATTGTAGGTCCACGTACGTAAGGATGAGTGTGGCGTGTGTAGGTCAAGCGTACCGAGTGCTCCGCGAGCGACATGCGTGGGCGCACCAAGGACCTGACGATCATCGCTGAGCCCGCAGGGGGGAGAGGTCGGCGCGCACGGGCGCCAGCGTAAGCCCCGAGGCGGCCGGTTGCGCGCAACGCGAGGCGGCCGGTCGCGCGCGCGCGGAACGGCAGCTGCAGCCGAAGAAAATGCGCATGGACACTAGGTTCATTAGGCGTTAGGGTAAGGACAGAGCGACGCCCATGGGAAGGCATTGTTTGCGAGATCCTTCGCGAGCATGCGTATATGCATAACACTCTTACACACAAATTTGTACACGTTCTCGGGCGGAGGCGAGTGAGGGTAATGCCACACTGGAGGACGACTATGCGACAACCGTAGGCCAGTTCACTGGAGACCAACGGAATGCGATCAGTAGTGGTAGCGCCCGGCGAAATCGATGGGTGGCGCGAACAAGAAATCGCTCGACGACTGGCTTGCACACGATCCTCCGCCATGAGAACTTCGCTTGACGGTGACACATTGCGCGCACACGAGGCCGATGGAGCGCCGCAGGAGCAGGAAGACGAAGGTTTCGCAGACGACAGCGCAGGCGAGGAGAAGTGGTCCGAGGAGCGGGTAGATGCGTATTACCACGAGTATGTGACGGTGGTCATATGGTACGCGGTAAGTAGGGCCTGTCAGTAGGAGGCGCATTGAACTAACTGTTTCAGGCGCAAACGCCTCCGCTGCGGGGTGACCTGACGGTCTACAAGAGACAGTCAGATCCCGGGTTCAAGCTGGAGGAACTGGGCGACCTACCGGTACCTGTGCATTTGGCACACTTGGAGAAGTGGGATCACGACATCGTGCAGTGGATGCCTTTCGGGAGGCACTACCACCACATCGAGCTCGAAGACGGTATCAAGACGTACTTTTTCCGCGTGCGAAATGTGTTTTGCGAAGGATTCGGGCGGGAACTTAATGGCTTCGAACGGATGCACGAGCGGTTTGGCTATCCTCGGCCGCCGGTTAGCGAAGCGATAACCGCGCCAATTGCGGGCTGCACTTGGGTGGCTGTCTGGGCGGAGGTAAGTGTGCATGTGAACACGGGCGCGAAGCAAACGCTCACATGGGCGTAGGATGGGTGTGGGGCGGAAACCTATCTGCTCGAGGTTCACGATGGCCACGTCGTCATGGAGGACACCGAGGCGTACAAGGAGGGCCTGACGGGGCTGGACGGCGCCCCCTTTCTGTGCTACTGGGTAGCGGCGGAATCTCGATGGGACGCGACTCCACGCTTCAGCGCAATCCCGGTCACCCCGGCTGCGCCCCTGGTGTTGGTGCGGAGGCCGGACGCGTTTGAGCTGCATGGGTTGGGTGACGCCTTGATGCTCCTGGAAGGTGACGCGGTAGAGGGCAACAGGTATGTGGACCTCGAACAGGGCGAATATACTGTGATAAGTCAATCAAGCAGGTTACATGCCACAGATTGCGGAACGCAAGATGACGTCGAGCGCGCCTGGAGCATGATCCACTGGTGCGTATTGCGGTGCGTGGCAGCTGATTACATCTAACGCGAACGTGCGCAGAAGTGTCTACAACGAATGAAGGGGTGTAGTAGTGACTACAATAGTGTACAAGGGTGAATTCAAGGAGCACGCGGTCGCGCGCGAGGAGCATACGGTCGCGCGCGAGGAGCATACGGTCGCGCGCGAGGAGCACACGGTCGCGCGCGAGGAGCACACGGTCGCGCGCGAGGAGCACACGGTCGCGCGCGCCCGCGCGGGTGGAGAACACACGCGCGCGCGAGGAGAACACGCCGGCGCAGGGTTATGTTGAGCGACGGCGGGGCCCCGCGCGAGACGCATTTATTGAGATGGGGCGCGTGAACGCGATCATATGACGTGAACGCGTCGGCGCGTGAGTTAGGCTGAAGTGCACCCCGCTAACTTGAACTCTGCCGCAGCAGGTTGAAACTCTAATTAAGTTTAACTACGAGGAACGTGCCGGGAGTAAGCGTTTGGGCTCTTCCTCACTGCGACCACGTCCCCAGCTTATCGCCCGTTGCTCTCTGGTGCCATGGCCAAACGACGCATGAAGTTCCTAAAGCTCTCCGGCGGCGACACAAAGAAGGTCTTCGTGCTCTGGGACCGGAGGCGGAAGAAGAGGTGTGCGAGGTGCAGGAAATACAACCTGACGTGCGATTATGCCCGAGGGGACACTCTGCAGTGCGGGACTTGCTTCGACCTCGATTCAGGGCGCGTTTCATGCTCCTGGGTGACCAGTAAGTACATGGAGAGCACGGCCATCTTCGCTTGCTGAACTCCTGATGCGTGTGCAGCAATGGCTCAGGCGACGCTGTCGACTGGGAAGCGCCTGGGGAGGCTGGCACCGAGATCCTGGTTACAAACGATCCGGGAGGCGCTAGGAGACACAGCGGAGGCTCCGCCTGTGAGCCCACCAGAATCAGAGGTCAGTATGACGTGCTCGCAATTCGAGCTGGACGAGAACCAGGCGGAGAGCGAGGAGGAGAACGAGGAGGAGGCTGAGGGAAAGCAAGGGGACGCCGGTGAGTATGAAGACTTTCAAACGGATCCATTCTCTAACCACGAACCAGAAGGGGCGTCGGACGACGAGAAGAAGGAGGAGGAGATCGAGGAGGACAAAGGCGAAGACGGTGAGTTCCCACTTGTTTGGAATGCATCCCTTGTCTAACCAGTGACACGGATCGCTTTTCTAACGAAGAAGCAGAAGGGGCGTCGGACGAGGAGGAGGAGGTGCAGGATCGCAACGAGGACAAAGGCGAAGCAGGTGAGTTCGCAGAATTGGGAAGGCATCCCTCTCCTGACCACGAAGCAGAATACGCGTCTGACGACGCCACGAGCGATCTCAATCTCGTCCCGAATGGCCGCCGCACCATTCGCGTGCAAGCTGTAAACGACATCGACTCGTCCTCATCCTCAGCTTCGAGCGACATCGACGTCGTCCCAAGAATCGACCCCCCGAGGCGCCGCCAGTCCATACGTCTGCAACGTCTCCGCGTGCGCGACTCGTCCTCCTCTGCCGCTGAGAGCGGGAGCGACGACGACGAGGACGAGGATGTCGCCTCCGAGGCCTCGGGCGCCAACAACATCAACGAGATCGAGGACTCCTCATCGTCCGATGGCTCGAGCGACAACAACGTCGCGCAGGAGTCGCGGAGCAACCGTGCAGCGAGCGGCGTACAAGCACTCGAGGAGATCGGCAAGAACTCCGCGGAAGGCGCGAACGACACGCAGGTCGAAGACTCGTCCTCCTCCGACCCGGCGAGCGGGAACAAGGTTGCCCCGGAGCCCCCGAGCCCCCGTGCAGCGAGCGGGCTGCAAGGGTCCGAGGATCTCTGCGACTCCGCCGCGAACGGCGCGGACGAGATCCAGCTGGCGAGCGAGATGCAGCTGGTGCGGCATTCCGATGGGCGCAAGGACAACCCGTCCGGTGCGGTGCAAGCCATCCAGGAGTTAGTGGAATTCTTCGACCACGGCATGCAGTCCGTCGACGAAGGCGCAGTGGAGGCGGTATGGCCCGCGCGTCCAAGGCGCCGCGTCACCTGGGCCATCCCAGAGGTCGAGGCGCATCCCACGCACGCCCTTCAAATTCCCGAGGGCGACTCAGACACCATCACACACGGCGTCGACGAGATGGAGGTTCCCGCGCGCCCCTCATTCCCCATGGTGCGGAGCGGACACGCCGAGGAAACCGGGTCGGACAGTCGCGCGGAGCAGGTAGAACATGTCGCAGATGACAACCTGACGGCCCGCCCATCCACGCCGTCCTCCACAATCGGCGAGCTGCAGTACCCGTCGGAAGCCCCTGCTACGCCGCTCGATATCGACGTTGGGCAGACCCAGGAGCTCGGCGAAGAACCGGTGAACACTGGCGCAGTCGAAGGTAGCCTCGATGGGGCCAGCGAGGAGTCCGGGGCCGATCACGACGAAGAAGAACAGCAAGTCGTGGATCGAATCTCAGAGCTGCAGCGTACAGTGGAAGAGAAGCGCGCGGAACAGCTGGAACACGCGAACGAGGCAGAGTTGTGGACGCGCCCGCTGGATGCCATGATGGAGGACGGCAATGTCAAGGAGGTGAGCGAGGTGCAAGCCAAAGCGACGGAATGGCTGATTATGTCTCGCTTGGCGAAAGCGGCGGCATGGATTGCAGATCGCGAGCGGAAGCAGCTCAAGAAGCGCCTCGTGCAGTTGCGCGGGGGGCGCAAGCGGAGCTCCCCCACGGGCGAGGGCGAACGGCCGGCGAAGATGCGGCGCCTCGAGTGATGGTCGGTGGGTAGGTCCTCGATGCGGGCCGGGACGACTTCTGATGTTCGCCGCGCTCAGACCGCGGAAAGCGCACGATCGATGACATTCACATGGTACGTGGTTGTAAGAGTATGTAAGGTACAAATCGCGGTACAATGCTATACACGCGCTGGGACAGTAGCAAGGCCGAGACGACGGGTACGCGGTTCAAAGATGATCTAGGCCATTCAAGGCGAGGCTGTTGTTTAACGGAGATAGAGCCGCCGCGGTGAAGGCAAAGGTCGAAGACGTTATCTAGGTGAGAGCTTTGTCTGTATTTACGGCGACGGGCCGTCGTTCAACACTGATGTTGATACAGGCCCTGTAAGTCCGAGTGCGGGGTGAGTGATCGAAATGCGGGGGTGGAAAGAATATGATCGAGATCGTGGGGGTGGCGGTTGCCGAAGATCCGTACGATCGATGAGATCGGGCTCGGGTCGTTCAGTAGCCCGGACATTTACAGAGTTGCACGTGGGGTAGTGGTGACTTCTTCGAGGTGCCGAGTTCGAGCCCTCGCAGGTTGTTTTATTGGAAATGGGCGGTCGCAACCGCCGGGTTGCAACCGCATGGAGGTGATGAACTCTGAACCTGGAAGGCTGTAAGCCGCACAACGAGAGGTCTTCAGTCTGT
>LJJJ01000320.1:0-12347 GCA_001304625.1 Trametes sp. AH28-2
CGTCTCGTAGCCAAGGGCTTTACTCAGGTCTGGGGGGAGGACTACAACGAGACGTTCTCACCAGTCGCTCGCTTCGAGTCCATCCGTTACCTCTTTGCGCATGCCACGCTAAATAATTGGTATTCGGAAACTATGGACGTCGAGACTGCGTTCTTGAACGGCGACTTGGACCAGGTGATCTACATGGAACAACCTGAGGGTTGGGCTGTACGCGGCAAGGAGAACTACGTCTGTCTACTGAAGAAGGCTATCTACGGCCTGAAGCAGGCGTCTCGCCAGTGGAACATCAAAATCCACCAGTCTCTCCTTGACCTGGGATTCGCTCGGACGTACTCTGATGCCGGAGTCTACGTATATCGGCGACAAGGGGGGGATTCCGTTACGATTGTCGTACTCTATGTCGACGATCTACTCATCTTCGGCGACCGGCCTAAGCATATCAAGCAGGTCAAGGACACGTTGAGCTCGCAGTACAAGATGAAGGACTTGGGACCAGTACAACGTTTTCTCGGTCTACGCATCACGCGTGATCTCCGTGCTCGCACCATCGAGATCGACCAGACCGAGTACATCCAGTCCGTCCTCGAGCGTTTCAACATGGCCGACTGCAAGCCGGCTCGCACCCCTCTCCCTGCAGGCGCGGTTCTGGAGCAATCCGACCACCCACCAGCCACCGATGCTTTTCGGAAGCGCTACCAGAGTTTGATCGGCAGTCTACTCTACGCGACTCTTGGGACGCGCCCCGACATCGACTTCGCCGTCACGCGCTTGTCCAAGTTCAATGCCAATCCGTCCAACACGCACTGGGAGTATGCCAAGTACGTTCTTCGTTACCTTCAAGGTACGAAAGACTTCCGGTTGCGCTACGATGGGTCGACGAACGACGGCCTTGTGGGTTTCTCTGACTCAGACTGGGCCGAGGACCGTGATGACCGGCACTCTACATCCGGCTTTGTCTTCACGATGGCAGGCGGTACCATTTCATGGTCGTCGAGGCGTCAGCCTACTATCTCCCTCTCCTCGACCGAGGCGGAGTACAAGGCGGCTTCCGACGCTTGTCGTCAGTTGGCGTGGCTGAGGACGTTATTCCCCAGGTCTCGGGATGCTTGTATAACATGTCCTGGCTGCTAGTAGAACGCCCGCGCGCACGGGGCGCCGCCCGCGCCAGCTTGTAGAACATGGGGTGTGCTGTATTACTGCCAGAAAAGGTCCCCGGCGCTGTGGATGCTTGTGAAATGTGCTCGTGCACACCCGCACCAGCTCGCATCCGCGGGTGCACCTGTAGTTGCCAGTCTTGTATTACAAATACCCACAGTTGTGCTGTTTGGTCTGTGTATTGAGTGTCCAGTCCTTGTACAATAACAGAGCCTGCCACAGTCTAACAAGCATTACTACAGCCCTTGTAATATCAAGTGCAGGCCACCTTATACAGCCTGGGGGATCTTGTATTACTCTGTGAGGCTTGTAGCTGCTCACAGAGGATTGTAAAACACCGTTTAGAACCGTACAGATTGTACTATAGCAGCCTGCGCATCCCAACCCTGTAATTCACCTTCTAGACGCCTATTTGGGTTTCAGAGACGTTGTAGAACGTCCGTGGGCATCCCGTACATTGTAATACCGACTGAAATGTCGGTCTGGGCGCGTCCGGGGTTGTAGAATACAAAGTTACTTGTATTACTTCGTGTGAGCCAGATCTCCGTAATTCTCGGACTTGTATAAACCTCCCACCCACAGCTAGCCGCTGTAAAATGTCCCGGGGGCGTCCGGGATCATTTCCGAGCTTGTGAAACGGCCGGGATGGCATAAAAACCTGTAGAAAATGTCGGCATGGTGCACGTGCATTGTTTAATCCAGCACAGGCTGTAATACTTTGATCAAACATTCCCCAGGTCTCGGGATGCTTGTATAACATGTCCTGGCTGCTAGTAGAACGCCCGCGCGCACGGGGCGCCGCCCGCGCCAGCTTGTAGAACATGGGGTGTGCTGTATTACTGCCAGAAAAGGTCCCCGGCGCTGTGGATGCTTGTGAAATGTGCTCGTGCACACCCGCACCAGCTCGCATCCGCGGGTGCACCTGTAGTTGCCAGTCTTGTATTACAAATACCCACAGTTGTGCTGTTTGGTCTGTGTATTGAGTGTCCAGTCCTTGTACAATAACAGAGCCTGCCACAGTCTAACAAGCATTACTACAGCCCTTGTAATATCAAGTGCAGGCCACCTTATACAGCCTGGGGGATCTTGTATTACTCTGTGAGGCTTGTAGCTGCTCACAGAGGATTGTAAAACACCGTTTAGAACCGTACAGATTGTACTATAGCAGCCTGCGCATCCCAACCCTGTAATTCACCTTCTAGACGCCTATTTGGGTTTCAGAGACGTTGTAGAACGTCCGTGGGCATCCCGTACATTGTAATACCGACTGAAATGTCGGTCTGGGCGCGTCCGGGGTTGTAGAATACAAAGTTACTTGTATTACTTCGTGTGAGCCAGATCTCCGTAATTCTCGGACTTGTATAAACCTCCCACCCACAGCTAGCCGCTGTAAAATGTCCCGGGGGCGTCCGGGATCATTTCCGAGCTTGTGAAACGGCCGGGATGGCATAAAAACCTGTAGAAAATGTCGGCATGGTGCACGTGCATTGTTTAATCCAGCACAGGCTGTAATACTTTGATCAAACATTCCCCAGGTCTCGGGATGCTTGTATAACATGTCCTGGCTGCTAGTAGAACGCCCGCGCGCACGGGGCGCCGCCCGCGCCAGCTTGTAGAACATGGGGTGTGCTGTATTACTGCCAGAAAAGGTCCCCGGCGCTGTGGATGCTTGTGAAATGTGCTCGTGCACACCCGCACCAGCTCGCATCCGCGGGGCTCACCGATCGTCAGTAGAATATGCACGAGCCTTGGAGGTATCTAGAACGTCCCTGTGCACGGCACGCCGCCTCCGCGGGCCTGTAGAACGCGGATCTGCGGGCTTGTAGAACGCGGATCGCGATACGGTGCCGCTCGCGCGGGCCTGTACGTCCGCGGGGCTCCTTGTGCTGCCACGCACCACGCCGCGCGCGAGGCAGAACACGCACGCGCCTCCACGGCGCGTAGAGCGTGCTCGTGCATGCCCGGAATGCTCGCGCGGGGCCGTAGAATGCGCTTTGCGTTGTCCTACACCCGACAAAGCGCACCCTCGCCCGCGCTGCCGCATCAGCAGCGCTCAGAACGCTGCCCGCGCCGGCACGAGCAGATATGCCACAGCGGCTCGGGCGGGCTTGCCTCCGCGGGGCTCCTTGTGCTGCCACCGCGCGTGACGGAGAACACACACCTCTGTGATATGCCTCCCTTGCGCATGCCCGGAACGCGTGCGCGGGGCCGGTTGGTGCGAGGGCAGGGCTCGCTTTAGCCACAGAGCATAAGCAGTTGCGTTGCTTGGGCAGCGTCGCGCATGCCATAGTGTGAGGTTTGCGAAAGGGTAGACTTTGCTGTAGCAGTGAGGGGGTTTACTTCTCAAAGTCACGAAACAGCTTGGTCCAAGCTGCGCTTGTTACTTCATCGCGAGCTTCGCGCAGCCTCTGCTCGGAGCCAGCACCGATGTTGGCGCCCACGCGAATCTCTCGAATGGGCTCAGGAGCGCGGTCGGCATTCTGCTACAGCTTCACGGGATGTTCTGGGCCATGTAAATGATATACATGACCAGCTCAGATGTCGCACAAAGAAAGCTATTTAATTACCAGGCGTTCAGGTAAGGACCCCTGTCAATCAAACTCATCCTCGCCTCCAATCTCCTCTTCATCCTCCTCCTGCCCTTCCTCCTCATCTGCGTCGTCCAGATCCGCGCTTTCTTGAGAGCCGCCCTGCTGGACCGGCGCGCGTCTCTTGGAGAAGTCGCGGAAACGAACCTTGCGCGCGAACTTCTCGTAGGGCGCGATCCACGAGGGCAAAGGGCCTAATGTCTTGAGATACTTGATCCACCATGACGCGCTTCGGCGCGCGAGGCCCTCCCATACAGAAACCTGCTCAGACGCATACGCGCGAAGCCCGCGGCGAACAACTTCGGGGACCGGCCCAGTGCGACGATCTGCCTGATCCTTCCACCAGCCCGCCTTCCACTCGCAATACGCCAGGACACGTCGCATCTCCTCGAGTAGCAACGCCTCTTCCTCTTCCCACCTCTCAGCTCGCGCTTTGGTGCGCGCCCACTCCACGCGCATGCTCTCCGTGAATTCTTCGGCGCTCGCGGGTGTTGCGAAGCTGCGGGTGCCATGCGCAGTAGATGCTGTTGGGGCTAGCCAGATCCAACTCACTGTATAACGGCCCTCGCTGCTGCTGTCCTCCTCGCGGCGAGGGCCTCGCAAATCCGCGTCCAAGAGAGGCTGGAATGTTTGGCTCCAGGACCCGTTCGGGTCTAGAATGAGCATCGCAGCGTGCGCCGCGCGATAGCGTTCCGTCGCGCGATTCACCTTGGTTTGAAAGCGCGCATAGAGATCGCGGAAGCGCGAGACCGTGCGCTGACCGTCGCCGTGTACGTTCCGCCGCGTGAAGTCGGAGATACTGGCCAGTACGCGCCGTAGGTGCCGAATGTCTTCCAATGCATCGGATAGCTGTGCCAAGCGCAACCGCCCTTCTTTCTTGAGGATGCCGGCGAGCGATTCTGCGGAGCGATGGGAAGGGGGCAGGGATGAGGGGAGGAACAGAACGATGTCTTCGGGCTGTCGCGTGCGTGGTGTCGTCGAGTCGCCAGGTGCCGTAGTCGGCTGGTTGGCTTCAGCGCGCAGAGCGGCCACGATTGGCATGTGCACGTCCTGTATGGCTTGCCACAGCTCGATCCGGCGCAGAAGCACGTTGCGCTTCGTCTGATGTGAGGCTAGATCGTTTAGACTGCTGCCATTAGGTGCACGCAGGCGAAGTGCGCGCCTGACGGGAGATCAGTCAGTATGCGCGAGTCGGGCCCCAACACCACGAAGTCCTTACTGCTGCTCCTCTAACTCCAATCCAACCTGCAGGAAGACGCCAGGCGTCACTTCATGCGGGGGAAGCTTCCCCTGCGTGTATTCCTCCCTCTCCTCCAGCGTGAGCTCATGCTTCACATTCGCAAGCGACGATGAGGCTACCGAAACGTCACTTGAAATGAAACCTTATCGCACCGATCGAGATGAGTGACATACTGCTTTTGGCCTCCTCGTAAGGGTCTGGCCGTGATTGGTCCTTGTTCCACGCTGCGATCATGTCCTCCCACGTCTTGACGACTTGCGCGTCGAATGTCGCGGAGTATTCCTCGAAAACCTGCGCATGTTCGATTCGCATCGCGTGCGCTTCTTCCAGCGCTCGCAGAAGTGAAGTACCTACGTCGAGAATGGATGTCAGTAGTTATCAATCACAGAACGGCGTCGATGTACCCAAACCAAGGATCTTAGACCAGTTCCAGGAGCCCCAATGATCATTCATTAGTTCATGCCTCATTCCAAGCGTCATCTCGCGAGTACTGAGGGCCAGGGGGTTCAAGAAACCCCATTGGGACTCAATGCCTTCCGCATAAGTTCTCCCGACGCGCGGGAGAAAGTTGAATGAGTACTTAGAGTGTCCCGGGCCGTGCACGCGGATGTGCTCCTTCGGAATGCCGAACCGGATCTCCGGGATCTGTTGGCGGTCAAGTCGCATGGCGTCCGGGAGGTTGGCCATCCGCTCCCAGAGATGACGAACCCACTGGCACACGATATCGTATGATATCATGAGTGCTAAGAGAACACCCATCAATGTTCGAAAGACCAGATAGTCCATGTTTGCTTGTCTGGAGAACCAACCGGGGTCTCAATAAGTAAACATCACCGAGGACTTTGTGGCTGATACTCGCCTCTCTCCTAATTGGAGGTCGCCTGCTCCGTTCTTTCGAACAAGAGCATGGCGCGCGCAGAGGACGGCTCCCACGCCGGAAGCGATGTAACCCTCGCGGCGAATGCTGGCTTTGAGGATTGCATTGTGCTCGGCGGAGCAGGTATTCTCCTGCAGCAATGAGGTCACCAAGACCCTTCCGTGCATGATTCGCATAACATACCTCTTGGCGATCTCCGCTTCGCGCTTTGAGGTGCTCTTGGTATTTTGTTTCCTCCACGAAGTACGCCCAGCCTGGCGCGAGCTGTACGTCGTCGAACCCGCGGTCTTTGCATCGCGCGCGGAAATTCGCATCCATCATGAGGAATAGTGTGTAGAGCCAGCTTCGCGGTGAGAGTTGTGTCAGTGTTCGCATTGACGCATCATGTATGGCGAGTACGTACCGGATCTGGGGTGAAGCATTCCTCCAGTCATCGGGAATGTTCTTCTTAGGATGGGGGCATGCCGGACATTCCAGCGCGAGCTCGCCTTCAGCGGTACCGCCAGCGCGTTGCGGATGATGCGCGCGCCCGAATCGCTTCAGCGTGACGAGATGACGCCATTGACGTGTAACAAGCGAAAGTTGCTTGTAGCGGCTCTGGCGAAGCATATAGATTTAGCACAAACACCTGTGAATACCATTGAGAGCTCACCAAGACGTCTTGCCTCCCGGAGTTGTCTGTCAGACGTTCCAGGGCTTTGCAAAAGTCGTACAGGTTCGTCTTCCCAGCGAGATTCAGCTCATGGAACGTCTTGAGGACCTGGAAGGTGACGGCTGTCTCCGGCCGACTAGTTGTTGCCGGAAACCAGCCCTCACGGAAGAGTTGTGTCCACTCTCGTGTGAGGTCGTTCTCAGAGTCCAGACATTCGCAGAATCGCACTTGCACTGCCTGTATGCCGGAGATATCCACGACGACGAGACGCCGGGTCGAGTCTGCAGGATGGGCGCGATTACCACGAGGGTGTCCGAGTTGAACCACTAGTCCGAGGTCGCGAAGGGTAGTATGTGTGAACCTATTCGCATCCCACTTCTGGAGAGCTACAGTTAGCGAAATGTGCGCGTAGGTATTACAGGACGTACCTCGGGCCGGTGCAGAGGCAAATCTGCATGCTGGCTCAGCAAGCATTCGACGCATACCAAAGGGCGACGCCGACAGTCGCGACAACGTGCTTCGGCCTGATTGCGCTCGCAAACCTCGCAGAGCACACTACCGTCCTCCATCGGCTCTTCCCAACCCTCGTAGCGGATGAGTTCGTCCAGGAAATCATCACGGAACGGCAGCCAGTCCTTGATTTGCGACTATATCCGGTCAAGGTCAACAAAACATGCCAAAGTGCTCGATGACGCGCAAAAATATTACCGCGGCACGTAGATCATGTCGAATACGCTTCTTGGGTGCGGGGATCTGTATTTCAGGAGCCGAGCTGCTGTGACCCGCAGCTGTTGTGGGCGGCGCGTCCAAGTCTAGCATGGATTCGGCTTCCGCCCTGTCGTCCGAGACGGTGCAGGATTTGCTGCGGGAAAATATCCACTCTGCCGGATTGATAGCAACGTCACGGTTGAATGACTGCTGCGCGAGTCGTCGTCCATCGGAAGAGGAGTAGACGTGTATTGTATCGACGAAGACGGTTGGCGGCGGATTGAGCGCCGTCTGTGAACTCGAGGGCGCAGGCCCGGGGCCACCACTGCTCACGTCTGCGCTTCCCACTTCGATTACCTGGAACTTCGCGCGTTTGGCTGGTCTTCTGCCTGAGGCTCCAGAGCCAGCGCGCTTGCCGCCTCGAGCCATAATGAAGGCGGTGGGAGGGCAATGAAGCGTGGGATGTGGTCACAGACCAGGATCGCGCACCGCATACACCGGCGGCGTCTACTGGCGCGCTGCAGCTACGACTCGCCCAAGTGTATACAACACACCTCAGGCTCTTGTCGCCTCAGCGCTGCTGTCGGTGCGAGCATCAATATAGAAGGATTGTTAAGTGCCATAACCTGCGCCCTTGCCATCGATATATTGCCTTCATGAAACTATTGTGGCACCGCAGCACTATACTAGGCGGCGCCTGAGCACCGTGAGCGTGAGTATGATCGCCTACTAGAATCCTTGACTCGCAGTCGACTCTGCCTACCCAGCGGGCCTCCGTATCAGTCTCGGGGGATCTGGTGTATTACTGATGCTCTACCGCTTGCATTCAGGACGACCTTAGGCACTACGGGATACTAATGGCTTGGTAGGCGATACCGGTACATCGATTACATTTCCCTTGCTCACACTATACAGGCTATGTAGCTACTTACAGCACAACCCCGTCTGCGCGCAAGCAACTACCGCGCGAGTCTTCAGTACGCACCCAATCTGCCAGGGGAGTCATTCAATCAGTCCGCGGAGGGTGGTATTACGGATGAGTGAACTACATGTAGTGTTCGAGTAAGGTACTTCGTCGCTACAGGTCATAAACGAGCTCCGAGCTCCCGGCCCCGGTGAAATAAGGTGTGCGACGGGACTGCTGTCATGGCATATGCGCGTTTCAAGGCTCACCGTGCAAAACAGCAGGGGGTGCGCAGCGGGACGGCACGGCGGGAAGTCGTGCTGCACGTAGCAGGGGGTGCGCAGCGGCACGGCACGGCGGGAAGTCGTGCTGCACGTATGCCGGTCTTGATGAGAGCGAGCTGGGCTAGATGCGTGTGCTGCATGCGCGCGACGCGACAGGGTGAGCTGCATGCACGCGGCACAGCAAGGTAGGCTACATGCGCGGGATGCGGCGGGGTGGGTGGCATGTATGCAGCGCCGCGGCGGGGTAGGCGGCATGTGTGCAGCCCGGCGACGGGGTGTCTCGCCCGCTGACAGTGACATGCCGACATTGACCAGAACGCTGTCCGTTCATGTCCCGTATCCGATGCTGGCCCATATCCGATGCCGAAGCGCGGTCCTGCTGCATGCATTGGTCAATGATACGTTTATCCGGCAAGGCTGATCGTCGTACCGCAACTGTTACCGTATGACGCAGACAGTCCGAGCCTGTGGCGCCGAAATTAGTGGGGAGTCGAGTCATCAATCACAACAATAGCTCACATTCTGGGGTTCGGTACTCAGTACTCAGTACGAAAAGGCCGTCACGCGGCATGCGGATTCTCACAACATGTATACGTGGCCCGCTAGTTGGACGGGTCAGCTTAGTCGACATGCGTAAACCCCTGGGACAGGCCAGCGAAGGGGGAACGTGTGTGAGGAAGCCAAGAACGGGACATACCGTGTCCCCGCTATCAGGGGCGCGGTGGCGTTTCGCACCCGCATGGCTCGGTCGAGACTCCACAGGAGGATGGATATTCCTGGAAAGATAGGACGTCAGGTGAAGCCGGAAATGTCGCCATGCCAAGGCGGCCGGGCAGTTCTACAACCGTTTACTGAACTCAAGCCGGTGTCGCACATCTGCCTGTTCACTGCACTCGCCTTGTTCAGCTATGGGACGTCCTTCTTGGGCGAGCGACGAAGAGCTCGCCTGGCTCTGGAGTCGCCACCCCGAATTCCTGGACGCTCGCACCGAAGAAGACACCGCCGACTTCATGACGAAGACGCAGCAAGCGTACTTCGATGCCTTTCCGCACGCTCTCGAAGCGCTTACTTCGGCCAGTGACGCGGCTGTCACAGAAGAAGAGCGCAAAGAGAAGCGCAAGAAGGTCAGTACGGTTTGCCTTCACATTTGCGACTTCACACTGACCTGTATCACCAGCAAATCTATTGGTGGTTCTGGAACCGTCGTCACCATGCCCGCCAGAAGCAGGAGGGCGGTGCGCGGTCGTTCAAACTCGCTCCGAAGAAGCCCCGGCCGCTGCAGCCATACCAGGCGTACATGGTCCTCCACAAGGCGAGGATTATGCCTATCATCTCGGAGCGCTACTCGAAGTACCGCGACGGGCTCCCAGACGACGAGGAACCGAAGGTGTGGTGGCCCTTCTGTATGGAGGAGGCGAAGAGGATGCTGGCCGAGGAATCCGAGGACGTGCGTAAGCAGGTGGAAGAGCATCGCCAGGCCTCGAAGCTGAACATCGACTGGGACCTCGCCTTGAACGCCGGCGATGAGGATGGACTGGATTCTTCTCTTCTGCAGAAGCAGGTGCGCGCAGCTCAGAGGTGAGTATGGATTCAGTGACTGCCGTGGTTCGAGTGCTCACTCAGTCGCAGTGTCATCGATAACCTGCCGAAGACGCTGCAGGATGTCTTGGTTGCTCTCGAGACCCAGACAGGGTGGAAGGGCACGATCCTTGCCGGGGGGCCACGTCCGGATACTGGAAAGATGACAGTGCTGTGGTAAGTGCTTAGCCTTGACATCGCACTTGCCGGGGACCTGGACTCACGAAGCATGCAGTGTCCATCATGGGCGCACCGTCAACCTCGGCAACCTGCTTCCAAACGCGTCGGATGACTGGCCGACCATCGAGGAGGCGTGGAGGAAGTTCGTGACCAGTTGCTACAGTGAGTAATCACTTCTACGTGCTCCAGCTCTGATCACTCACATGTCTTCGTGACAGCCGCGGACGCCGCTCAGAAACTCCACAACGCATACAAAGGGACCGACGAGACACCTAGCAGCGGTGCTTCTGCGACCGCTCCGGCCCACGGCGACGCCATTGGCAGAACGAACCCTGTCGCTGCTCCTACGCCGTCCGCCACCAGCGAAGCCTCCGAGGCCGCCTCGGCTCCCGTCCCACGTCGCCACGATGGCGTGGCCGAAGGCTTACTTGACTACGAAGACCAACGAGCTGCCAACATCGAGAGGAACCGCCTCATGCTCAAAGCATTGGAGGTTCCGAAGCTCCAGCCGGAGCCCAAGAAGAAGAGGTCGCGTGTGAAGGCCACCGCACAGCCGCCGTCGCTTCGCAAGAGCGCGCGGGTGGCTGGAGCGACCACGTCGACCACGACCTCGACCCCGACCAGCTCTCCTTCTCCACCGAACAATGCAGGGCCTCCGTCCTCCCATACCTCGATGTCTGCAAGCGCGACTACTACGACAACACCGGCGGCTGCCGATCCCTCTGCTGCCAAGAGCTCACACGAGCAGGACTCCTCTGCGGAGATGCGTGAAGGGAAGGAGCAGCCCAGCAGTGAAAACGGTATCGCAGCCGGTCGCGCCCGCAGGTCCGCGAGCGGGACCGAGGAGGGGATGGGCAGGTCGGGCGAGGACCACCTCAACATGCAGCCGAGGAGCGGCGAGGCAGATCGCCCGGCGAATGGGGGTGGTACCGACGGAAAGGGCAGGGAAAGCCTACTCAGAGGCGAGGCTGCTGGCGGCGGGACGGAAACCACGAATGTTGATGAGCAGGCTCGTGGGGATGGGGGCGTCGACGTGAACGTGGATCTCGAGAAGAGCGGGGCCGGCGAGGCGACTCGGATGAAGAGCGTCGATGTCGATTTTGCGGATGCGACTGAGGGCGACGTCCCTGAATGGGTAAGCGACGCCGTCCAGTACTTTCAGTTCATCGACGGCGGGGCCGAGTGGGCCGCGTTGGTGAGCAACTGGCAGCTTATGGAGGCGGCTCTCGGCTATCCTGACGGTCAAGTGAGTCATTACTCGCAACGTGCAAAACCGAGGCTTACCACAATGTTCGGTCACCCTAGAACCGCCAGCACTGGCTGCCCACGAAGTCCCGTCCGGAAGAAGTCAAGATCTGGACAAAGAATGCGCGCGACTACGAGAAGCTGCCCAAGATCAAGTCAGTGAAGCAATACGCAACGTCATGGAAACAGTGGTGGGTCACCCTGCAACCCAACGCACGCATGTCCGAGAACGACTCCTGGCCTCTGCCTCGCAAGGAGCCTGATAGTCCTTCAGAGTGGGACCTGATCCGGCGCGGAGGATGTAATGGGTTCTTCCTGGTAGTCATCAGCCTGGCTTGGTGGGTGTGGGCAGCGCGCGAGCAGGGTGAGGGTATAGAGGATGCCCTTCAGGCTGTGGACGACGTGTCGTGGGTGTGTCGCACGATGATGGCTGGGGCCGCCCAACTCGCTCCGAGTCCCACGACGAAGCGTCCGGCGTCAGAGGTGGCAGCGCTTGAAGAGAGCGCTTCTAGCAAGCGTTTGCGTACGAATTAGTCGCTCGTGTATCGTCTGTCTACCTTGCAATGAATGATTTGCCTGTCCTACTCGTGATATCCTGAGCAGCATTCTTTCATCGAAATGACGACTTCAAGTCTGAACAGACTACAACATCATCTACCATAACAGGCAACTACGAATCTCGGCAAGCCGTGTGTTATCAGAACTCACAACGTATCTACACTGGGTATCACAAGCTCAGCGGACCTCAGTACCATGGCCCACGCTCCGCCCAAATCACGCGAAGTATCTCGGATACACAAGGAGCCCCGCGGACGTACAGGCCCGCGCGAGCGGCACATCGCGATCCGCGTTCTACAGGACCGGCGCGGGCAGCGTTGCCCGCCCGAGCCGCTGTGGCATATCTGCTCGTGCCGGCGCGGGCAGCGTTCTGAGCGC
>LJJJ01000324.1:0-11597 GCA_001304625.1 Trametes sp. AH28-2
ATGATCAGCGCACCGGGACCCGGCCAACCCGAGGTCAACTCACAGTCCTGCGATCCCGAGGTGAAGATCCCTAATCTTATCCGGACTCCCGGAGTGTATCAGACCCATGCTTCAGGCCTTCAGGCCCCGCCCATGCATCCTGCCAACCTACGATCCCGACCGGCGAGTATGCCTCTTGTCAAACGTACATTGTATACCTGACGCCGCTCATGCTGCATCACGCCTCCCGGTTCAGGTCCGCGCAGCTTGTCCGCCGCCGCTCCTGCCATATCTTGGAGGCTCTGGTCGACTGGCATCTGCGCGCGGCACCCCGAATCCCACGGAAGACGCCCGCGTCTTGTTGCGGGCGCAAGCCTGGACTGATCGCAATTGAATGTCGCGCCCGCGTGCACAATAACGCGCCGCGCACCCTCGATCTCGCATCTGCGCCTCCCGCCGCTCTCGACCGCGGGCGTGCGAGAGGCGTGATAACGACCGCTGCTGTTGGACTCCGACGCGGGTCATGCGAGACAGGCGAAGGCTTGCCAATGAACTGGAACATATGGGAAACATTGAAAGATATGATGACCTGCGTATGGCCACGCAAACATGAAGCAGGTTAGAACTGTCGTAGGATTTCTCTCTTTGGGAATGGAGGACCTCATGATACTCATGATTGGCTTACAGGTCTAATCCATTCGACAGGCCCTTCCAAGATACAGTAGCTTACGCATAGCGCTCTACGCTCAGCAGCAATGTAGACCGTGCGGGGTGAGATGGCTAGGATGTACAGTAGCGTGCTCGCTACTCCGAGCACTGAGGAGGTGCGCATGCGCTAGAGGCGTGCATATGTGGGTCATCGCCGCATCGCAGCGAGAAGGCACTGTAAGATTCATTTACTCGAGGAGTGTATGGAGCTGATCTTAGTTGCCAGGTATCCTAGCGTCCACCTCGTCCTGAATAGTCCTGACGTCCTAAGTTGTTTGCCATGACAAGAGGCAACCTTGGTACAGGGCTGTACTCCAAGGGTGGCGGGGGATTTGCCGAATGAGCGACAATCGACTGTTTTGCTACGTGCAAGAGACCTGTTGTATCAGACGCATACAAACTGAGGACATTCAATCTTAGGCAGCCTGTGCATATGCCAGGTGAGCTGCCTAAACCTCCACGCTTATCTCCACGCTCACCGGTGCCCCGGTGCCTTGGTGATGCGGCGGCGGCAAGGAAGCGTGGAAGCAAACGTCCGTGCAAGCGGCAAACCATAGCGGCCTTTCGCAGACATCGCATATAGGCTTCCGGGCTGGCGGAAAGGCACCGAGACGACCTGGAAGCCCGAGAGCTTGAAGCGCGAAGTTGCGCGACGTCATCGCGAGTCAAGCGGGCAGATAACGCAGTAAGCGTGCGTGCCCTGGGACAGTCCAAGGCCCGGAAGGGACATACACGCCCACCGCGACTTCCCGAAGGCGAAGAGGAAGAGCGAACAGGCGAAGCAGCCGGGCACGGTCGAATGCCCGCCCGAAAAGGCGTAATGGACCACACTCGAGGAGGCTCTCGCGCGCGAGGAGGCGCGTGTGGTCTGCATCCCGCGGAAGTACGCATCGCTATTTCTGACTATCCTCTCCTTGCGAAACCAACTCATTTTCCTCTCTCGCGACCACGTTGGGGGCGTTCACGTGGGCGTCTGTAGGCAGCAGCATGACGGCAGTCACGACCGAAGCCAGCCCGCGTTCAATGGCCCTCAATTAGCTTGGTCTGATGCTCGTCGCTCGACCGTCGGTACTCGGGACAACGGCGCGCAATCCTATCGCGCCCCTATCGCTGCACTCGTTCATCAAAACATACGTGCGTCACTGGGCAGGTCGCTGCTACATCCCTTGTGCGTTTACCACTATTTTACGTGAAGGCACGTTCGCGTCGTCCTTTTCTATGATCGAGAGGCCTTGCTCATGGGCCGTCGCCATCGGGAACCGACCACGAGCAATCTTCCGGGTACCTGCCACGGCGCTCGCAGGGTATCGCCGACCGGATGCGAGTTCATGTTCAACGCACCAGCACGTCCTCAATCTGCGCGCAATCTGTGCAAAGCCCGCGACGTTGTGGGTGTGCCTGCGATCCGGATGATGGCATCCTCCCCGATGCATCGCCGACAGAGCGAGGCCCGATGGACCATTGCGGCTTCGCGTGCGCCATCGCCAGGACGATCACCCGCAAATGGCGCGGACCTGCGCAGTGCGTCGTGGCCAGTGGCGGGGCCTACGGATGACCTCCCCGGTCCCGGTGCTTCTCGGGCGCGCACAGCTTGCGTACGGCGCGTTATGGCTCGTCGGGCCCTCGCGCAAGGAGCCTATACTACATCGTGGCGCAGAACGCTCCCCGGCCGCGTTCGCGTGGTCCCCGCGAGGCCTGCGTTCCGCGGCGATCCTGCACGCGTGGAGGACGCGGGCGCCCGCGAACTCCCATTCTCCGAAATGGCGAAGATTTTCTGGTTTCCCTTTGATCCCGGACGCGCGCAGCCCTGCATTGATTGGATGGGGTGAGTCTGTGGTCGCTCTGGATCCTGATGGTTCCCGTGGATGCTGACTGACGCACTCAGGAGCTCGGCGCGGTGTTCCTGCGCGGTGCTGCTTCTGCGTCCGCGTCGGGGGTGCAATCGGTCCTTCGTTGCTTCCTCTGGCGCGCGCGTGATTGCGGCGAGCATCGTAATGCGCACGCCTCCGGTCGACATTGGGCGAGACGGCGACCAACGTGCGAAGGAGTGCGCGGCGTAGCGTCATACAGTACACACTCGATGATGTTGCACTTTGTCTGCGGGCGTTGCGCGGGCGAACCGTGCTCGACAGAGAGCCTCCACTGCGTCGGGCCTGGGACAGTCTGTGAGTCTTCCTGACTAAGACAGGGTTCAAGCGACATTGACGACACTAGTGCGTCCAGCACCGGCCACGCACCACGGAAGTCGATCCTGTCTTCCGAACGGCATCAGTCGAGACACACGCCTTCCCCGACGTGCGCGAGATAAGGGCGCCGTGCTCGCACTACAAGTAGTCAATCTCGCATTCCGGCTGGGGACGTGCGGCTTCGCTATCGCCCCCTTGTCGACGACGTTCACGGCACTCACGCTCGCGAATTCCGCCCAGGCTCGGGCGAACCTGCACGATTGTCGGGCGTCAGTGTGCGTCGAACAGAATTCTGACGCTCGCCGACACTCCGAGGCCGAGGGCACGGCGACGGCCGCCACGACCACGACCACAACCACGACGTCGCCGGCCAACACGGCGTGCTGTCGCGGAGGATATACGCCATACGCGGCGCCGATGGGAAACTGGCACGCAAGCATGCAAGCTCGCAGGCGCCTCCGTCTGTCTGGATACAACGTTCTCGGTGCGTCTACAGAACTTTATCTCGCGAAGCCACGGCTATTTTATGAGCGACCGAGTATGGGAGCAGCAGCTGCAGCATGCCCAGGCGCTGTAGCGCTGTGGGCGCAGGGCAAAGGCTCTCTGGCCCGTAGGCCCGAAGGACGTTCCGCCGTTGGGCCTCGACGAGGGGCCATTGTCGCGCATGTACGAAGGCCACGCCTTCGCGCTCGGAAGATACTTGCGGGGCCACGCCCTCGACGCGAGGGCCGACGCACCGTGCTGCCGAGGCAGCCCCGTTCGGGCGATCTGCATGCCGGGCACGGCGGCGTGTGCGTGATCTGGCCGCAGGATCTGCGAGAGGACGGAGAAATAAAACGAACCTCTGCGTGTGTACCGTGGGCTGGTTGGCGCTGGCTCCCTCTGCACGGTGGGCTGGTTGGCGCTGGCTCCCTCTGCGAAGAGACGAGGAGGAGATCATCTGCTCAATATGACGAGCTCTCAGGACGACTCTGGATCGACGAGGTGCGTGGAACAGTGTCCCGTTCATGGGAGACAGCTGATCCTCGTCGGTATTCACATACAGGGCTTCGGGACACGCTCCCCATGCTCCCCGCCGTCCGAATTCGCTCTGACGCACTCGCATCCCTCATGAACCGGCTCAAGCCAACTCGTTCCAACTGCTCTACCCGCCCCCGCGTCTCGCACAGACCGCTCACGAGCTCGACTCGACTAGATGCCCGGTGTGGTCTCCTACGCCGCTGGCGCAGACCGTACAGCTGCGGAACCGCGTCGTCCATGTCTCAGCGCCGCTGTCCTGACTGTTTCCAGTGTTCGCTCGTGGCCGCGCACGTCCGGCCACTAGCAGCCGCGGAGATACGGCGGGGCAGCTCTTTGCGCCGCCGCCGGATCGAGGTCCGCCGTCGGCATGTACGAACACGACGCCCACCTGTGCACGGCGCCTTGCTGCCAGCAGCCCCGCTCGCTTCAACCTTACCCTTACCCGCACAATACAGCCTTGCCGGCGGATGCAGGTCTCCGTGACCGGAGTCGGTCTGGGCGGGACGGCGGCGAAGTCGTCTCGGAGGGGCTACAGGCCGGTACTACGCGTCACGGAGCCGTCCATTGGGAATCGCAAAATAGGCAAGTCAGCAGGATTCGTGAATGTAACGGAAAAGCGGGACTTACTAAGTTGGATACAAAACACTCCCCGAACGCGAGCGCGCTCGCTCAGGCTACCAGACAAGCCCGTCGCGTGCCGGCGCAAGGACGGCATCCTCGAGGTCCTTCGACCTGCGGGGTTCCCACCTCTACTCCCGAGACCTTTCGAAACGCCTGCACTAATCTATGAACCGGGCCGTGGTGAGTGCCGTTCTCCAGATGGAAATGCGCGCCGCTTACCAGAACTCACGCAGCCGGCAGCGTGAACGGCGGACGGAACTCACGAAAGACGCCGCCGCCACCAATGCGCTGCGTCGCCGCGGTACGGCCCAGCCACGTCTTCTGTGCGTAGCCGTAGCGAAGGGCCTGTGACTTGCCACGAGTGAAGCCTCACGGGCCAGGCTTGTCCGTGCGTCTGCGCCTGGGTACGAACACTGTGGACAACGCCTTCTCATCTCAGATGGTAGCCGGGGCGGAGTGCGAGACGCCGTGCGTGGCGCACACTACGGCAGGGGATTTGGCGTGCGATGTTAGGTATGTTTCTGCCGTGTAACGTTGCGCTTCGCCACTCACCTCCTCGCAAGACCGGGCCGACATCGGGGGCGAGGTCGTCAAAGCCAAACCGCGCATCCTCCGCTCTCCGGCTATCGGTCACGCCCAACGTGGAGGCTGCAGAGCTGAGGATGTGGAGCGGCACTCCCTCTGTGTTGCGATGCATGCCGCGCAGTGCCCTGCGGCAGCACGGCTTGGTGGGCGTGTGAGTGGTGTGTTGCTCACTTGTGCGTAATATTGGGGCTCACCGCTGATCCTCCCAGTCAATACGCGCCACTCGTCGGGTCCTGCCCTGGGTTCGTGCCTCCGCAGATGCCCAGAACGTCCGTCGCGTCTGAACGCGGCCATCTGTCGTCCTGGTCGCTGTGGGGGTCTGATATTTGGGTGGTAGGTGAGGAACGTCAGGACCGTCGCCGGCATCATCCAGATCCGTCTGACATACCTCCGCCATATCATAGTATGAACCGCCAAAGCCAAGCCTCCGTCCGAGCCATGTGCCACTCGAAGTCGCAGATTCAAGCACGGCATGCCTTTCTCGGCTCGGGCGCAATGCTGCCGAGTCCGACGCATGCTGATGACCTCGGAAACGGGGTGTTCGGCTTCATAGGGTGTCAGCGCCGCCTGAGGATGCGTAGAACAGCACTGTGAGGAAACGCACATGGATAAAGGTGAGTTGTACACTCACGAGATGCTCGCCTCGCCGCTCAGTGCACACTACATAGTTTCCTCGACCCAGTCGTTCGGCACAGGTGTCTGGAGGCTCGCTGCCGCTGGGCGGTGCGAGATACAACTCGGCCGCCTTCATCAAAGGTCATGAACCAGGTCCTCCGGGTCAGCGCCGGACGTGTCGTCGACGTAGGTAGAGTCCCGCTGGACGAACGCGGCTCACGGTCAGTATCGTTCACGACGGCGCCGATGAAGTTCCGAAGCTTACCCTGACGTATTCCAGCGCATGGCGTCGGCGCTGGATCATCAGGCAGAGGAGCTCAAGCACAACGGCGACCCCAGACGCGTTGTCGTCCGCTACGTCAACGCGTCAAGTTGACGCTTCAGGGCGCGTTCCTTGCTCCTACAGCTTCTTCGATGGGCGGGAGCATGGCGGACCTAGGTTGTACGCTAGGGTAAGTGGATCTGCACAGTTTGTGAGGCCGCCTGTCGACGTACAGATTGATTTGTGCGTCGTCGAATGGCGTATGTCTCCTTAGCACTGCGCGGGGCGGGCGAGCGACCGAGTTGTCGGCAGGGCGGGCTACTGCGTCGTCGAGGGAGGAAGGTAGTGGAGAGTTGCAGGTGCGATGTCCCGAGGAGGGAAAGTGTGCAAGTTCACGTTGCGCGCACGTCGTGAGGAGAGTCATCGGCGGAGCGCACGGAGACTGACGGTGACCCTGACAGACCCAGTTCTGCACGGCTGAACTGCGCAAGCGACACGCCATCTTCAGAGGGCGTTCGGGCGGCATCCTGCGCTCGTTGCCACCCGTATTCGGTCGAGTCTCGAGGTGAGTACTTTGATCTCCTTCTATATCCCTTTTCGCGTGCCGGGATGGCCAATGGCCGATCGGCAAGCTTCACGAAACTCCAGCGGTTATTACCTCCAACACTGGGACCTCGCAAAGCATGCGGTCTGGCCTGAGTGCTCTCCTGTCGCGATTTCATTACTGTCCCAGACGTGCCATGCAGGCAGTCTGTGCGCGCATCAAGTCCTCTCTCGCGTCTGACCAGTACGTCCAGAGTACAGATGTGTTTGTGTCCTTTGCGTTTTCTGCTCAACTGAGATTTTTGCACATCCGTACCGTGCACTGCTGAAGCTGGGTGTGTGAATATACTGTCTCGACAAACACACCGCGGTCCTACCATGTCTGGGAGCTTCCCCAAATATATTTCTCGTCACGAAAATCTTTCCCATGCACGTCCAGACTCCAGGCTGCACTACACACGACACGGATGATCACGATGCGAGGAAACAGCGGTCTGCATTAATTATCGCGTTCGGAACACGTCCCGGGAGCCCGCCGTGCGAAGCCGCGCATTGTTACATTCTCGCCTCCCCTCTGCGAGGTATCTCCGGCTGCATGAGATGCTCACTCTGTGGTAGCTGTGCTCGATGTGACCTGGGTGGGAATACTCGATCCTCCCGACCACAAGATGGCGGGGCGAGCACACATGCTCATTGTGTGAAGCTGGGACGCACTGGAGCTGCGTCCTTTGCACTTGTTCACACCCTGCGCAGTTGTGGGTGTCTTCTGCCCTTCGTTCGAGCCGAACATGTGCGATACGCCGTGTGAATGAGGTATACGCGTCTGTACAGATTACAAGCCGCTCGCAATGCCAGTACGCCGCCGCTCCCGAACACGCACGACACTCACGAGATGGTCCATCTGTCGCATCGTGCTTCGATTGCACGTCCCCACCTGCCGTCGGCTGCGTGAGCAAAGTGCGAATGTCTCGCCTCAGTGCACCGTCTGCTGCACATGACCGTCGGAGTGCTTCAAGACAGCCCCTCTGAATTATATACACCGGATGACGGGCTGCTCGACATACGCATACCCTGGCCACAAACGCGAGCCGAACGGGGCACGATCGCGCGTGCGCCGCCCGTGCTGCCAGTGCACGTCACCCCCGCTGATGGGAAGTACCGCGCCCCTCCCTCCGTCGACGCGCGTCGTACGCTGGTTGGTGCCGGGCACCGTGCCTCGACCACGTCCGCCGAGTTGCCCGTCGACTGGACTCGATCCTGAGCGGCGGACGTGCTTCCCCTCTCGAGACGTCCGCTGATGGGTGGGTGGGGCGGTACGTGCGCACGCGGGCCGTCTGCGCGATGACCCGCTGCTCGTTTCCCTGCCTGGACGACGGAAGATGTGCGCGCGGGCGTCCGTCGAACCCCCCCTGCCCTTGCTCGCTAGCGGTGCTGGTCGGGGCGGACACATCAATAAGTACTCGGTCTGCTCGGCTTCGTGCTCGATGGACGCACCTTCCTCCTCCTCTCCCGTTCCCTCTCCTCTCCTGTCGGCGCAGGTACGTGTGCTTCCCGCTGCCGTGCCGCACGCTGACATTTCCGCAGACGATAACCCGCGAGTCCTCGGCGCGCGGGGAGTCGCTCGAGGTCAGCAGCCGACAGCCGTGAGTGTACAGTACGTCCGCCTCCGCATGCTCACGACAGTCCGCACACCCTGCTCACACAGCGGACAGTTCCCGGAACAGCCGCACAACACGGCCAAACGAACCTGCGGTGAGCGGTCCCTTACCTAGGAGACGAACAGCTGAGCGAGCAGGAATGAGCAGGCTCGCATCGCCTGCGTGAACCCCGTCCTCGCCAGCCCCATCTTGAAGCATCAACGCGCAAACGCGATGGGTACGTACCTGCGGTCGTGTACATACATCGCCAGTCTCTCTCACCCGTCGAGCCTCCAGGACGTGTTGAACCGCCGCCGGCAATGCGCAGGAGTGCTCCTACCCGTACGACCCACTCATTCAGTCGCTCACACTCCGTCCGCACTCACCTACAGTGCAGCTTTCCGCCGGCACAGCGACGACACGCAGACTCGAAGTGCACGGGGAAAACGAGGCACGTACCTTCGCTTCGCACGTCTCGTGCGCACCGAAAGTGACGCACCTCGCCTACAGTTCCCCGGCGGAGGTTCGATGGCGGCGGGAGGGCAGACGGGAAGGAGGGCGTCCGTAGATACGTAGTCGTACGCGCCATAGACAGCTCGGGGGTCGGCGGGCACGGAGACGGACAGACGAGGCGAGGGTCGTGCAGGACGCGGCCTGGCTGCCGTCCCCGAGCACGTCCCGGGGCGCGTCAGTGGCGGCGCCCAGCGTGCAAGGCGACGGCGAGCACAAGCGTGCGGACGTCCAGCGGACCGCAGCGGCGCGTCCGCGTCCGCGCTCGAACTCTGCCTCCGTCGTCCCCATCGAGCCGCTGACGATGCCGCCGGGCAGATTCGTGCGGCCCGGCATGCAGTGACGCCGTGCAGGCCCGCCGGGGTGTGCATCCCCGGCGTGCGGGCTGGTCGGGGCCGAAGAGCACTGACAGGAGACGGCCGAAGGCGCGGGGCGCGGGGCGCGGGGCGTGCGGTGGGTGTTTGTGGGCGCAGCGCGCCGTGCCGAGGTGCGGCCCGTTGTGGCACACGCGCGTGCCCTAGTCAGACGGGAGGGATGGCGGGGGGCGAGGCGCGGCGCTGGTGTCGTCTCGTCTATGTTGCAGGACGTCGCAGAGCACTGTGCCGCGAGAGAGGGCGGGCGGCCTTTAGCGCTGCGGAGGAGGGACCATCACATCGCGCCGGGCTCGCCGTGGTCGTCTCCTGAGCGAGCGCGAGCTTGAGAGAGGCCGAAGCTCCGAACAAGAGCCGGGTCGGGCTGGAAAGGCAGAAGACGACGTGAGCGGAGGACGATGCGGAGCCCACTGGCTGGCACGCCGAGCGCTGGGGGCTGCCCATCGCGCCGACTTCGCTGCCAGACGCGAGGAGATGTGCAGACTCCCCGCGAGCGGCGCATTCCGCAACGTACCTGCCCCGGCAGCTGCCGCGCGGTGGTCGATATAGCGCGCGGACCGTGCCAGACGTACCGCGAAGCCGGCCGGCCGGCACGTTTGCGAGCCTGTGCGGATGTTCCTCGGTGCGAGCACGATCGGCGGCGGAGCTGACGCGGGCGATGTGCACCGGGAGGAGGCTGGCGGGGAGCGTGCTTGACGAGGATCGAGGGGGCGTGCACGCGAGAAGCCGAGTACTAGTGGATGCAGGTTCCCATGACTGGTGGCACTCGTGTGCGGGTGCGGGGACGTCTTCGAGGCGGTTCGAGTACGTTTCTCGAGTGTCTGACCGCGCACCACGTTGCTGAGACTCGGACGCGCGGAGCCTGTGCGCCTGGTGGGCATGCAGCGGTCCCTTGTGGTTGTTCGCTGGGCCGAGAATGCACAGGATTCTCGGCACGGCGGCGGTTCAACGGAGCCCGTCGCTTGGTTGTGCGACGAGCCGGATTTGCGACGACCGAGTTTGAATCTACAGACGTGGGCCACCTGGACGTCCAGATCTCGAGCGCTTATGTTGCTGAAGTGGGAGCGCAGGCTGCATCGTCGACAGCGTTGGCCACACGCTCTTGACGGCTCGAAGCGGGGCATATAACAGTATTTTATACTACATACATACGACACAATGAGTATCAACAGATTCTATCGAGCGAAGCTGACGAAAACGAGGAAAAGATAGGGCGTACGCACCGGGAAAGTCCTCCGCGTAGGCGCCGCAGCGCGTGGAGACGTGAGTTCATGTCCAATGTAGCAGAACGCACCGAACGTTTCCTGCGTATTCGAACGGAAACGGGGGCGGTCCGCGGGTGTCAGACTCTGCGTGTCAAGACACACATGCATGTAAGTCGATTGCATGGGCGCCTAAGGGCTCGCAGGGCGAGCGCAGACTGCGCCGTCCACAGCTCCGGCTACACGCTATGTGCAGCCGCGCAACTTGGGAGTCGGGTGGGACGTGCCTGCGAGTATCCGGTGTCAGCAGACCGAGGATTGTGCGTGAAGCCGGACGCGAGCACTTAGAGATATAGCCGACGACGTTCGTGAAATGGGTGCGGATCGCCGGGCTAACGAGCGGGAATGGTGGGGTTAAACTGCTAGAAGGTATATCAGACAGAACAAGAGTGAACGTACTTACAGGCGGAGGTCGGCACGCCGATCTCGCCATTAGATGGCCATGTTTCGCATGTAGCACGCTCCGCCGTCGGATTCTCCGCGTGCAACTGGCGCGAGCGTGTGCGCGCTGAGACCGCCGTGTACGCACTCGAAGCTGGGCGCGAGGGGCGAGGGCTGGAAGATGGAAGGCGGAAAACAAGAGGGTTGACCGTAGTGAATTGCGATTTGCAGGCGAGCGCACGCGTGTCCTGCTCGAGATCGGTGTCGATTCGCATGCGCCGGTCCAGGAGCGTCGATACACGCACTTTGCGGGAGTGCCGGATGCGCGGGAGGTCGGGAAACGGGGCAGAGAGCGCGGATAAGAGCAGCTGAGCAGCACCAGAGAGACCAGTCAGCTCGCGTTGAGCAGGCGGCGAGAGTCGAGAGGGCACCGACGAACACCCCGCCAAAAGCCTGCTCGAGCGGGTCGACGGGCGCCAATGCAGGGACGCGATCGGGCAGCGACGCTTCGAATCGCGTCTGACGCGTGACGCGTTCCCCTCGATCCCACCAGACGCGTCGCTGCGAGTCGCCCTCCGCCAGACGACGCGTCGACGCGCGCGTGTCGCGGTGGGGCTGAGCATGGATACCTCCGCGGCTGTCATCGAGCGACCTCCGCCGGGGTGGGCACGTGTGGTGGCGACCGTCTCTAGCGCGCCAGGCCGACAGCCCCGCGCGTGTCTAGAGCACTGAGCAGCGTCGTCGGTTGCCGGCCAGTCTCAGGTATGTTTACGCCCGCCACGACCTCGCGCTAGTCTCTGCTCACTTTCATCACCGCTGCCCAGTTTCGTTTCTCCGCCTCCTCGTGCCCGAGCGTCACCGACATGATCAGCGCACCGGGACCCGGCCAACCCGAGGTCAACTCACAGTCCTGCGAT
>LJJJ01000325.1:0-11268 GCA_001304625.1 Trametes sp. AH28-2
TGTCGGATGCCAGCCCGTGTTTACACTACAAAGATGGAATTCGCTCCTCGCGCGCCCTCTCGCCGCGCTCCCTCCCGCCGCGCGCCCTCTCTCGCCGCGCTCCCTCTCTCGCCGCGCTCCCTCTCTCGCCGCGCTCCCTCTCTCGCCGCGCTCCCTCTCTCGCCGCGCTCCCTCTCTCGCCGCGCGCCCTCCCGCCGCGCTCCAGTTGTCATACAGCGCCCGCTCTGCTTCGACCGTGGGGGTTCAAGTCGTCATCAGCCAGCGCCATTGTGGGAATTGACTCGCGGTTGTCTAACGACTGTATACCACAACCCTTCAAAGCGAGACATTGTACAGGGGAGCGGAGAAAAAATCGTCGACAGACATGAATATGAGCACGGGTCCTGAAGCTGACATGTTTGGAGTAGCGAGAAAGCGAGTGTATAGCCGTACATGATAGCAAATTCCATAGCTGGGCCAACCGCCGAACCTAAGACAATCCCAACTCTCCGGCGGGGCCTTTGGGTATTAGGATCCATCAGTCGAGCGCCTCGACTTCCTCGACGTCCATCGGCTCGCCAAAATGTTCTTCGCAGACCGCTCGGAGTAGCTCCAAGAGCGCGCGGATCATGTCGACGAGCTCGCGGCAACGGCCTTCGTGATATAGCATGAGGAAGTGGTTGAGCTTGTAGAGTTGCGTCTTCGCGTAGGAGTCCGCCGGCCAGAGCATGGCGTCTATGGTCCCCTCTCGTACCTCGAATTGCGAGTACAGGAGTAAGGCGTCCTCCTTCAACTTCTTGAACAGGTCTGAACATCGAGTCTGTTAGTTCATCGGCCGATCCCGTAGATGTAGCAAAACACCAACCATCGTACATCTGCCACTTAGTCATCCTTTCTTCCGCCTCGTCCGGACTCAGAGGCTGAATCTCCATGTCCTCGTCAGACATACGCGCGAGCTCCAGGCCGGGACTGCCCGAGGATGAGTCACCGACATATCGGGCTGAATTATGAGTGCTCACGCGTTCTGGCAGTATGCAATGTTCTTGACGTCGGACAGACGCTCAGCCATCGGGCGATCGAGTGTGGCGAGAATGCTGAGCCGGAGGTTGAACGTTGAGGCCTGAGGCCTGATGGTGGGGGTAGGCGGGCGAGGTGATACGGAGCCTCGTGCGCACCACGTTGAGCGCTGGGTGCGAGTTGACGCAACTAGGCGCTCAGCAGCGCGGGACGGAGGCATTTCCGTATCTTCTCCCTCCCACAGGCGCATCTGCAGTGGCACATCCTCATCTAGCACTACTTGGGTGCGTCGTACTACCTTTCAGTCTCCTCACCTAGCCGCAAACTCATTAAGAAATACAGGTGACATGAGTGCAGACGGCACTTCTCAGAAACGTTTCGATCCGAAGCGTTTTCTTAGGGAGGAAGTCACGGCGACCGGAGGTACGTCTCTTGCAAATCTACCCACTCAAGTTGATTCTCAACCATTCATGAAGTTAGGAAAGAGGTTCGCTTCGACGATAATGACCCTCCTCGCGATCAGCGACACCCTACCAATCGGGCTACCCCACACGTCGCAACCCTGGACGCACCGCCCCCGCCCTGCTCGTACAAGCTGTTGAAACTGTCCGTCATCTCCATATTCCTCTATCTGTTCTTTCGCGACGGCTGGGCCATGACACTCGTATCCGGTCTTCTCACCCTTCTCCACTCCCCTCGCTCGACTTCCTCTCGTGTCTCGCGAGATATCCCCCCAGCCACGCTCGCCAAGATAGACGAAGCTGTGTTCCGCGCGCGCGTGCCTGTTGCTCTGCGGGACTACGCTCTAGCTGCAGACGGCGGGATGATCGTAGACGACCTTACATTCGCCTTCGACCCTGAGCTTTTCGGCTCCTCTCCTGAGCTCGTCCTGAGCGACGACAATCACATCGGGAATTGTTGGCTATTCTCTGGCTCGCGTGGACAGATAGGCATCAGCATCCCCGAGTTCATACACCCCACACATGTCAGCATCGACCACATCCCTCAAGAGATCGCCGCGGACGTCGGTCAGGCACCCCGCAGAATGATTCTATGGGGCGTGGTGGACGGCCTGGAGAACAAGAAACTCTACAGACGATTCATGGAAGGGACCAGCGGAAGTCTCAATCGCAACCATCCTCCTGCTACCCGAGATGAGTACCTCTTCGTCGAGCTCGCCGATTTCGTATACAACATCACGTCACCTCGAGACGTTCAAACGTTCGCCATCGGGAGCGATTTTCGCAACATGGGCATGGATATAGGGCTGTTCGTCCTCGAGATAGTCGACAACTGGGGTGCGGACTCTACGTGCGTGTATAGGATACGCATACACGGAGATTCCAGTCTCGGCGTGGCAGTGAGTACGTCGACTCCTCTATGAACGTAACCATGTTCACACTCTCCGTAGCCTCCTCCAGCAACGTAGCAGCTCTTGATGTATAGCACGGTTTGTATCTTATGCTTTCCTTTCGCCTCGTAGAGCGTGAAGGCCTGAGCTCGCGACAACGTGCTTCCGTTGTCTCCCGGCGCGCCTCCGGGCGCTAGTTCGCTCCTTAAGATCTTTGTTCCTCAGTTTCGCTGCAGGTCTCCTCACTGTTCGGTATTTAAGCTGGCCGAAGATGCTGCGCTTGCAACGATGAGCTCCCCATCAAATACCCCCGCAAATGCGGAGCCTCCCCCTGCAGAATCTTCGCTTCTCTCAACATCGTCCACGACGCCACCCAACCTGCCCAGCGGCATTGCAGGACGCCCGAGCACGACCCCACCCGACCGTTCAGCGTCCCGTGTTTCTATACCGGAGCGTCCCCCTACTGCTGTGCGTTTTGAGGTCATCCCGGAGACTGAAAACGAGGGCGGGGAAGTGATAGCAGGACGCAAGCGAGCGTCGCTGAGAGCAGAGCTCGTGAAAGAGAAGGACTTGAAGGAACGTAAGGAGGTACGTCGTAGGAGCATTAAGTGATCCTGCTCGTGTCTCATTTCTGGCCTCCACGCAGGATTGGGCTCGCCCCTTTGAAGTGAAAGACTACGTCAAACCAGAATACCGCAATACATTCCGCAAGAGGAAGCCTCCTGCGCGCAAAAGCTACGCTCCCGAGCAAGTCAAGGTAAGTCTTGCGTTAGCCATTGCTACTCGCGCTCACCTTTCCACAGAAGGCCAACGCGATGTGGGGCTTTTTTGCAACAGTTCCCGTAGATGGTCCGTCTGGGACCGAGGGAGCACAAGCTGCGCCGGCGACGGTCGTCCCAGTGCGGGGTCAAACGCCGGAAGCGTCTCATGCGCCCCCTCCTCCCCAGCAACAGCAGCAGACCGTACAGCCGCGCATCCAGGAACCGCTAGTGGGCACGCAGTATTCCATGCACGCACCTCCACGCGTCACAGAACCCTCGCTCCTACCCTCGACGTCGCCTTCTATGCCCGGAAATTTTGTCCCCTCTTCGCCTGAGGTCAGACAAGAGGATTCGACGCCTCCTTCAGTCGGCACCCGTGAGCAGATTCCGCCTCACCAGTCGCCACCTCCGATCCGTCAGCCAGCGCCACAAGCTCCCAAAATGTTCTCGCTACCTCACCCGTCCGTGCAGTCGCGTCTGGAACAGGCTCCGCAGCTGGACCGCGAGCGCGAGCAGCAGCCGCACCCGCACGAGAGCTCCCCCGCAGTACCACGAGGCTCCCGAGAGTGAGGCATCGCGACTTCGAGGCGCGCACGCGCCCAGGGCACTCCGAGTGGCACTTCTTACGCTGTGGCTGTGTAGCCTGGATGACCGGCTACTCCTGCTTCCACTTTAACAGCAAGCGCGTCGTAAAGCCTGCATTATGAGGACTATGCTCAGCGCTCAGCCTCAGCCTCAGACCATGCAGAATCTCGTCCGTATGAACATTCGTTCGCGTTGAGACGACCTGTCCACGCTGCAGCTGGTCAAACACGTTGTGATGCGCGGGCCCGGGCCCGGGCCACTCTTGGGGCTCCTTTGTCCCCTCCGCCTTGATTCCCTCGTGCCGCATCCGAGTGGCACTTCTCAGATCCGTCCCTTGCAGCTCTACTCCCCCTCCTCACTCGTGCTTGTCTCCTTCCCTCCACCTTCATGGACCCCTCTGCGCTTGATAGGCGACGCGAGCTCGTCAACTACAGCTTCACTAGCACAGTTGACGTCGCCAGTGCGGGCATCACACATCTCCCTTACGTTTCTGTCCGTTCTCCTTTTGCGATCGACGGTGTTACACCGACGATCCTGAGACGCTTTGGAGCCGAATCCGCAAGTGCAACGTGAGTCTCTCCTCTCCGCCGCAGCGTCGCACTTACGGACTTGAAGCATACAAACTAGGAGCGATGTGCATGCCACGACCAACCAGGCCGTAGTCGAGAGGCCTCTTTCGGCTCTCGAACAGACCCCACCCGCACTACAACGCGCTCCTTCCCTGGCGCCGTCCATACGCTCTCGGCAGACAACTCCAGCTCCCCAGGTTGCTTTGCGGCAATCGACGCCAGCTCTGCCCATCGTGTCACGGCACTCGACACCGGCTCCGCAGGGCTCATCGCGGCAGCCGACGCCAGGCGTGCAGACGTTCGACTCGCGTGCTTCGACACCGGTTTCACACCGCCCTGACTATGGGGCACCGGTGCCCTCAACTTCGCTCTCCCGCTCTCGCAGCGTCGCGCGGGGGCCCGGGCAGCGGGAACAAGTAGCCGATCTCGAAGCGAATGTCGCGCCGAGCGTATCCTCTCGTAGCTCGGCCCGCGGTCTCTCCCTCCCGCCGGAGAATTTCGAAGACTTCCTTCCTCCTCGCAGTAGCGCTTCCGCGTCTTCCTCCACACATCCGTCAAGTATGACCACAAGGAGCAGGGCCGCATCCTTGGCAGCATCTGTCGAGACCAATCCCAATGACCCTCACGCTCTGGTTAGTATCTCACGACCTCTACGGTACTCACCCTCGCTGACCCGGATGCAGGCATTCATTCGCAACTTCAAGCACTGCCAGCTCACGGACGAAGAGAAGCTAGTGATGACCAATCGCAAGGGTAAATCCACTGCCACTCGCACCTACACCGCCTGGTTCGAAACCGCCTTCGAGAAGCCACGCTCGTCTCCTCCCGACCTCACCGCGCGGGCGGATCTCACCGTAGGAGATGTGTTCTATCACAAGTCGAACAAGGGTATCCAGCTATGGCTGTGGCTCGATGATGCCGAGCAAGGCTTGAGCTGGAAGCCTGTAGCGCTTGGCCATTATCGCGACGAAGATGGTCGCCGTCTGTTTCTCACTCCCACCGAGAAACCGACGTGGGTCCAGGAGGTTTGGTTCCGCAAGAAGAACAAGGAGGTCAAAAGTACGCCCTCCCTTCGTCGCCTCGTACACAGGCTTACCAGTTCTGTGCAGCCCCCGTTTTCAAGTTGGAAATGTGATACAGCGTCACGCAGGTCCTCGGTATCTTCGCGATGAATTGTGCGTTCTACTGGACTTTCCGCGTACTCATTGAGTGCGAGGCGTTGGTGGTCGCGGAGGACGCGGCCCCGGTCCTCGTTGTCTTCTCATTCGTGTTCCATAACCATGATGTACCCACTTTTTGCCTGAGGCTTTTAATCGACCACCCTCCCCACTACTCGAATTCTGTATACGCTGCCGTGATGATTTGCACGCTGGACGCGCCTCGACGCTCCCCCGCACGCGTAAGAGCAAGAGGGCGCGCGCGCACCGCGCACTTGATCGTACTGCCTCACAGGCGCGCACGCCTCGACGGTCTCCACATAGTCCGCCGTTGACACGCCTGCTCCCGCCTTGCTCCAATGTAGCTGCGCGATATCTCTAGGACCTGCGCGCGTCTTGCACTCATACTGCACCATCTGCACTGTCGGATGCCAGCCCGTGTTTACACTACAAAGATGGAATTCGCTCCTCGCGCGCCCTCTCGCCGCGCTCCCTCCCGCCGCGCGCCCTCTCTCGCCGCGCTCCCTCTCTCGCCGCGCTCCCTCTCTCGCCGCGCTCCCTCTCTCGCCGCGCTCCCTCTCTCGCCGCGCTCCCTCTCTCGCCGCGCTCCCTCTCTCGCCGCGCTCCCTCTCTCGCCGCGCTCCCTCTCTCGCCGCGCTCCCTCTCTCGCCGCGCTCCCTCTCTCGCCGCGCTCCCTCTCTCGCCGCGCTCCCTCTCTCGCCGCGCTCCCTCTCTCGCCGCGCTCCCTCTCTCGCCGCGCTCCCTCTCTCGCCGCGCTCCCTCTCTCGCCGCGCTCCCTCTCTCGCCGCGCTCCCTCTCTCGCCGCGCTCCCTCTCTCGCCGCGCTCCCTCTCTCGCCGCGCTCCCTCTCTCGCCGCGCTCCCTCTCTCGCCGCGCTCCCTCTCTCGCCGCGCTCCCTCTCTCGCCGCGCTCCCTCTCTCGCCGCGCTCCCTCTCTCGCCGCGCTCCCTCTCTCGCCGCGCTCCCTCTCTCGCCGCGCTCCCTCTCTCGCCGCGCTCCCTCTCTCGCCGCGCTCCCTCTCTCGCCGCGCTCCCTCTCTCGCCGCGCTCCCTCTCTCGCCGCGCTCCCTCTCTCGCCGCGCTCCCTCTCTCGCCGCGCTCCCTCTCTCGCCGCGCTCCCTCTCTCGCCGCGCTCCCTCTCTCGCCGCGCTCCCTCTCTCGCCGCGCTCCCTCTCTCGCCGCGCTCCCTCTCTCGCCGCGCTCCCTCTCTCGCCGCGCTCCCTCTCTCGCCGCGCTCCCTCTCTCGCCGCGCTCCCTCTCTCGCCGCGCTCCCTCTCTCGCCGCGCTCCCTCTCTCGCCGCGCTCCCTCTCTCGCCGCGCTCCCTCTCTCGCCGCGCTCCCTCTCTCGCCGCGCTCCCTCTCTCGCCGCGCTCCCTCTCTCGCCGCGCTCCCTCTCTCGCCGCGCTCCCTCTCTCGCCGCGCTCCCTCTCTCGCCGCGCTCCCTCTCTCGCCGCGCTCCCTCTCTCGCCGCGCTCCCTCTCTCGCCGCGCTCCCTCTCTCGCCGCGCTCCCTCTCTCGCCGCGCTCCCTCTCTCGCCGCGCTCCCTCTCTCGCCGCGCTCCCTCTCTCGCCGCGCTCCCTCTCTCGCCGCGCTCCCTCTCTCGCCGCGCTCCCTCTCTCGCCGCGCTCCCTCTCTCGCCGCGCTCCCTCTCTCGCCGCGCTCCCTCTCTCGCCGCGCTCCCTCTCTCGCCGCGCTCCCTCTCTCGCCGCGCTCCCTCTCTCGCCGCGCTCCCTCTCTCGCCGCGCTCCCTCTCTCGCCGCGCTCCCTCTCTCGCCGCGCTCCCTCTCTCGCCGCGCTCCCTCTCTCGCCGCGCTCCCTCTCTCGCCGCGCTCCCTCTCTCGCCGCGCTCCCTCTCTCGCCGCGCTCCCTCTCTCGCCGCGCTCCCTCTCTCGCCGCGCTCCCTCTCTCGCCGCGCTCCCTCTCTCGCCGCGCTCCCTCTCTCGCCGCGCTCCCTCTCTCGCCGCGCTCCCTCTCTCGCCGCGCTCCCTCTCTCGCCGCGCTCCCTCTCTCGCCGCGCTCCCTCTCTCGCCGCGCTCCCTCTCTCGCCGCGCTCCCTCTCTCGCCGCGCTCCCTCTCTCGCCGCGCTCCCTCTCTCGCCGCGCTCCCTCTCTCGCCGCGCTCCCTCTCTCGCCGCGCTCCCTCTCTCGCCGCGCTCCCTCTCTCGCCGCGCTCCCTCTCTCGCCGCGCTCCCTCTCTCGCCGCGCTCCCTCTCTCGCCGCGCTCCCTCTCTCGCCGCGCTCCCTCTCTCGCCGCGCTCCCTCTCTCGCCGCGCTCCCTCTCTCGCCGCGCTCCCTCTCTCGCCGCGCTCCCTCTCTCGCCGCGCTCCCTCTCTCGCCGCGCTCCCTCTCTCGCCGCGCTCCCTCTCTCGCCGCGCTCCCTCTCTCGCCGCGCTCCCTCTCTCGCCGCGCTCCCTCGCACCCGCACCCGCACCGGCAGCAGCAACACCAGTACCAGCAACAACATCATCCCATGGACGTCGAGCATCCGCTGCCAGACCACGTGCAGCGCGCTCATAGCGCATTTGGAGCCGAGTACACGTTCGACAGGACACGACAGCAGCCAATGGACGTCGAAGTCACACACCCGCACCAGCAACAACTCGAGCAGCGCTGGCAACACCTCGCTCCGTCTCAAATGCCCGGGGGGAGCGGTGCGTACGCTGAGCGGCCGACTGCTATCACCCTCCAGACGACCTCGAACAATGTCCAGTACGGTGCGGGCCAGCAATTCCCTATCGCGAACCACTCGAACGGAGGTAGAGGTATCCCCTTGCCTCAGAACATGCCTCGCGCCGACGATGGGAACATGTATCGCCAGCCACAGCTGGATTCGATGGATGTCGAACGCGCGCCGCAGTACCATTCACTCCACGAGCAGGGTCGGCAGCCATCTATTCCGTCTCGAGCGCACGGTGGAGGACAGGCGCACATTTCCCCGCATACGCACGCGTCGTACACTCGTGGCGAATACGCATACCGTCCGCCCCAACCCCAGCCTATGGACGTTGAGCCATCCGCGCCGAACCCCCGACCTCAGGCGGCCAGTACGTTCGTTGGACAGCATCCTGAACAGGGCCGCTTTCATGCTCAACCGCCAACGGTGTCTGCCGCCATGCCTCGCGGTCATGTCCACGTTCACGAATCCCTCCAGCACCATCCCAACGTCAGCAGGACGCAGCCCCAACCCCAGCCCCAGCCCAAGCAATCATGGCCTGTCCGGCCCCAAGTGGACAGTGCGTCTCATCCACACCCACCTCGCACTACCACGCCGGCTGGGTCCCCTAATGAGCCCTCTCATGCTGAGGTCAGTGTCGCCCCTGCATTGATTCAAACCTCACTCATTCACGGCCCCCGCAGGACCCTTTGCAGAAGCTGCTGAACCAGCTAGCACCAGAGCTACGTCGACAAGTGATGGCGTCGATCTCGGCGCAGTCCGACACGCCCACAGGCTCTGCGCCCACGAGCGGGATAGCGAGCCCATACCGTCAAACCGTCGCTGGCCCTGACAAGGGAAAGCAGCGTGCACATCCCATTGTCGCGACGTCACCGGGCAATTTGACATTGCACCTATTGGACCAAGTCCAGACTTTCCAGGAGGATCTGCAGGCCCAAAATCGTACTCAGTGAGTTGCACTCGGCCTCGTCCTTACGTGTGTCTAACCATTCCCTAGGCAGGACCTCTTCCGGCTCGTCACTCGTATGAATAATAAGTTAGGCAATCTGGAGAAGACCAAAGCCGCCACCACCCATTCTCCCTCCCTCTTCCCGGCGCCTCAGAGCCACAGGCCTGCACAGAGCGCGCGAGGAACGAAGTCCATCGCAAGTCGAGCGCTGCTCGCACAGCTTGAACGTGAGGATCCCGCACAGGATACCGACACGGAGATGAACGATGATGCATCCCGACCGTCGCCATCGCGAGCTGGTATCCCGCTCATGGATACGGACACTCCGCCGATTCCGAAGACCACGCTGCGCGAAGAGGAGATGATGGTGAATGCGATGTCGCGCAGCGAAAAACAGGACCCATCCCGGACGTTCGTCCTCCGCCTTCAGGTATTCAGTTAGCCTGCCCGGCACTGTTCGCGTTGCGCTGACTTATATGTGTAGAGAGCCGTTGGCGATCACATGCTATATCTGCTCGGCATCAGCGAGCTGTCCGAGATCGTCCAACGTTGCCCGTCACTGACGGACGCAGAGATGGCGCAGTACAAGGCTCTCCGCCCCAATCCTGTCATCACCCCCTCCAACTTCCGCATTGACTTCAAACGGCACTGGGTCCAGTGCGATTTCAACCGCGAAGCTAGGGATGTCTTCGTCACGAACTTCCTGGAGGGCGTCAGCGGCGGCATGTACCGGTCGCCGCCTATCCCCTCGCGCTTCTTCACCCGGTACCAAGTGGGGGCTGCGCTCGACAGCCACATGACGCATGCGCGCGCCGTGTGGAAGGACGGCACCACGCCCCCGTCAGCCGCCAAGGCGGCGAAGCGCAAGGCGACGAAATGCGATAACACCCGCAAGCATACGGTACGCTCGCTTCTCGTCATTGCCTGCTGCTTTTGCTCATACTACGTCCAGCTCAAGACACAGCGTGAACGCTGCTGCGTGGTGTACGAGCTCGACGACCATCTGCTGCTCTTCTCCATATTGCAGCCCTGCCATATGAGCGGAGATGAATGCACGTCCGTCGAAGATGCGCTTCGCGGCATCTGGGTCATCGTCGAAGCAGAGTGGCAGAGCGAGGAGATGAAGGCCTTCTTGCGGAAGCTGGATACGCTCTGGAGGGCCTATCGAGTGCAGGCTGGCGACAACGCAGAGGGCGACGGCGCCGCTGCCTCAGTCTCTGCGGGTCGAGGGAAACTTCCTCGCCAGCGTGTTGCACGGCCTAACGGACGCGTCCAAAACACTCCGGCTCCCCGCGGCCTCTGGCGGAACTGTTACAACCCCGCCTGGCTGGCTAAGCTACCTCCGTACCGCAGGCGGGAGCTTGCCATCATCGACGAAGACTACGACTTCACCCTCGACATGGAGGCGCTCCTGGGCAAGGATTTCAACACAGGGACCGTCCCAATGGATGTTGAACACCCCGGGGAGGACGGGGAAGAGGACGAGGAGGACGAGGAGGACGAGGGAGGCCACAGCACGGGCGACGGAGCGCAGTAGAGTGACCAGGGTGCAAACCCGTCACGAGCCAACGTGAAGGTCTGTTGAGTATTGATTTCTCTGCCGTATGCTAGGTGTCCCGATAATCCAGTATCACGTCCCCAAGCTTCATGCTGATACAGCACCGCGGCGGCGACATTGCGTCCTGCCTGCCAACATGGCTGAGACGAGCTCGGAAGAAGGTACGCTCTTCAGAATTGGGTACTGACACGACCAAGGCGGCTCCAGGGCGCGTAGACTGCGCCCTGGAGCGTCTTGAGAACGCCCCTACTCATCTCGACCACCTTGAGGAGCACGAAGGGCTCCCTTGGTGGCCGTGTAAGACGCGAATATGCATGCACCGGAGCTTTCCCAAAGACGCGCGCGTCGCGCCCGCTCGAGCGAGTTACTGTAGCGCTCAAACCGGGTATGCACGGGATGCAGAGCGCTCCAGGGCATACATCATGCACCTTGGTATGCTTTCGGCGCGCCATCGTGCCTTACGATTTTTCGAGATGTGCATGGCCCTCCTTACGGTGTCCGCCTACAAATTGCAAGTCAGGATTTCCGACAATACCGACTTCTGTCCTGATCGTTGAGCGCGCGGGCGACGCGAGGTCAGGATGATGCCAGCTGTCGCCGCGAAAGCACCAACCTGGCCTGATCCTGGTCTGAAGTAACGGCAGAGCATGA
>LJJJ01000326.1:0-10707 GCA_001304625.1 Trametes sp. AH28-2
CCCGGGTTCTCCACCTGAACGAGGCTGGGATGTTACAAGTAACTCTGTCTTTGGGTACCTGGGTGTGTCTGGGAATATCAGATATGTTCCATCTTCGCGTTCTTCAATCCCAATCTTGTGAGCTTGTTGCCATGGGCGTCCTAGTAGACCATCAAATGGAGGGTTCTTAGCAACATAAGCACTTATTGGTGTGCTGACATGCCCTAGCTTAAGTGGAATATCTTCGACTATCCCTAAAAGCTGACCAGTACCTCCATTGGCATCATTCATTGTAATAGCCTCCCCTGTGTTAATGGGCTTTCTGACAATGTGCTTGCAAACCTTCTCACTGATGATATTGAGCTGCGATCCAGTGTCAACAAGGAATGTGACTGGCTTGAAGTTGCATTCCATCTGCAAACGGATAAGAGACCCCATTTGCGATGTGATAAGATTGGTCGAGGGTGCAAGTGATGCTGCTGATGTGGTGTCCACCTTCTTGAGCTTAAGCATGTCAACTAGGCTGCTTGCAATCTCCCGGGAGCTTCCAGCAATTTCTCGGACTGGTAGAGTGATAGGTAGGTCCAGGAGCTTTTCAGCAATCTTGACTGGGTCCGTTGTCTTGCTGATTTCTGAGATGCGTGGGTTGGGTCGGTGCTTGTCTGCTGAGGTCTCCCCAGTGGTGGCTTGCTTCTTCCTCCAGGTCTGAGTTTGGTCCTCGATGATCTCAGCATCATTATCCGGATTGAATGTATCCGGCTGGGTCTCTACTGGCACAAGGCGCTGCATGGGGACCCTGGGTGTGTTCCTCTCTCGTGTCTCCATCTTCTTTGGCTTCATGTTCTCTTTTTCTCTGGGAGGGATCCCTACACCATCAAAGACCTGCTTCCGATATGGCCGGGTGCTCCGTTGTGTTCTCTCTACTTGGGTAACCAAAATGTCTGCCTTTCTCTCTTCTTCGTCCGAGTCCGCTACTGGTCCTCCATAGGCTATGAAGTTGATCTGAGGAATTGTACGCTCAATGGCTTGGACCATGTTTTCTCCTTCCTGCCTCCTTATGAGCTGTCCATCCTTATCGGTAATCCGTCCTTGATAATCCCGCAAGATCTGACCCTTTGAGACATACTTCTGGAGTTCTGGACAGTGGTTCATAATGTGGCCTGGTTGTCCACAACCAAAGCAGCCTGAAGGTCTTGATGGAAACTGTGGTGTGGCTTGTGCGCGGTTCATGTCCGATCGGTTCATATGGGGTGGCTGATCGGCCCATATGGGGTGGCAAATCCCGTGAAACATTCTGGCTAAACTGAGGGGGAGGCCTAAGCACCGGCTGGTAGAAGCAGTATTGAACTTTTGGATCAATCCGGCATGCTTTCAGATAGGCAACACCATAGACTGGATCATCTATTTGAAGGGTCTGCAGCTGATGAACAAGGTTGTCGAGTTCTTCTTCCTGTGCCTGTGGGGACGAGGGGCTAGGGGACTTGTGTTTGGGCTGCTCCCGAGCTACATGCTTGCGTGACTGCTTCCTCTTTGTCTCATCCTCGGATATGTCGTCCTCATCACTTGTGTTGTCTTCATCATCAGTGTGCCTTGTCTTGCGGGTTGGTACTGGAGAGTTCTGTCCTCTCGTAGCATCCTTGGTGTTGTCCGTGTCTTCATCATCTGACTGGTCTGGATATGCACTCCTTGATCCAAGACGCTCAGTGTCAAAGCGGTCCACACTGAGAAGGGCCTTGGCTGCCTTCTCAATTGCCTTGGGTGAAAATGGTGTAGACATGTCATGCTCTGGATCTTCAAGCAGAATACGGGCTTCCAATCTCTTGCGGAATGTCCGGTGAAGGCCCATCCACATGAAGTATGCATATTCCTCCTCTGTGATCTTCTTCTTGCCCTGCAACCATCCTGCAATGCGAACAAAACTCCGAAGATACTGCCTCCAGTCCCGCAGATCAAATACGGGCTCTGCCTGGTATTTGGATACAAACCGCTGGAGATCTTTGATGCGGAAGCGTGTTGACTCGAGGTCTGCATTCCAGTAGACGTGAATATCCTCCTTCAGCTGTGCCCAATTCCCCTGCTGGTAAGATGGGAATCCTTCAATTGTCTCCCTGACTATTCTACCGCAGTAGTCCAGTATTGTGTCGCATTTTTCTCTCTCTCTAAGGTTGTATGTGACTGCCAACCTCTCAAATCTCCGCAGGAATGGTTCAACGTCTGATGCCTCACCCCTAAATCGCTTTGGGGCCCTCCGAGATCCATCCACTGGCATGTCAAGAATGGAACGGACTGAGTGAGAGCTAAGACTAAAGTCGGTAGCCATAGATGGGCTTGGTGAACGGTGTCGCTCATCCATCTTGGTTGTGGTGGGTTGGTAGTGGTTATTTGGGATAGTCATGTAGGGATCAATCATCCCCTCGCGGTGGGCTCCAGTGATGTCGTGTACAATCCGGGAATCGGATGTAGTAGTGTGTTGATTGAGGGGTAGATAATATGATTCCCTGATGATACCGCAAAGCGTGTGGGGTTTCCTCCTTTTCCAACAGAGGCCTTGCCGAGTTCGTGACTATAGCCGGGATGGCTGTTCCTTGAATAAACCACTGAGATGTTGTGAAGGGTAGATGTGGGGCTACGTCCTAGCCTTGGTGCTGGTTCTCCTAATAATCGGGACAGAGTCTCCCTATACTTGCTGAGGAAGGTCAGGTCCTGCTAATCCTGTCGTGGATCCGGGTTCTCTCCTATGGGTAGGTCCTTCGGTGTTGGCCAAGGGCGAGGTGTCTTGAGGTTGTGCTTCAGTCTTCGTACCAGTGGTTGTCGTAAAGTTCCAGTGAACCCCAACCAGTCTAGATAGTCCTTGGCTGTTCCAGTGTTTTCCGGAATATTCTAGAACACACTGCATGATTCTCCAGCTGTCTGAACTAGCATGTTCTGGTATTTTCCTGACAGGTGCAACAAATCTTGGGGTATGCCGGAGCATATTCTGGAATGTTCTAGGCCAGGCCTAGAGCCTCCTGGTCATTTCCGGTTCTGAATGGTCTTGTCACTGGCTATAGCCTTGGTTCTTCTGCAGTTCTCCTGATTATTCTGGCCCTTTCTTGGATAGTCCTAAGCATTCCGGGGCTTGCTTCTGATAGTGCTGCTGAAATGGACTGGAGTGCTTGAGCGTTCTGAAGAATTCTTGTATATTCTGGCCAATACCGGCAGGTCCATGTACCAAACCATTTTGGTGCGTGACAGCGCCTTTGCACAAAGCGGGTGCTCCGTCGCCGTGCACCACTCCTCCGCCAAGTCCAAAGCGAAGGCGGACGCGCTCGTCGCAGAGCTGGTCAAGCTCGCGCCCGGGGTCAAGGCCGCGGCGTTCGAGGTGGACCTGTCTACGTACGAGAACGCGCGAAAGCTGCATGAGGACGTCGTCAGGGTGCTCGGGCACCCGGACATCCTGTTCAGCAACCATGGCGTAACGGGGCCCCGTATTGGACCCGAGGGCGATATACAGGACGTCAGCCCGGAAGACTTCGAGGAGATTTGGCGCACGAACGCTGGGACGGGCTATGTCGTACGTTCAGCAGAAAAATCTTGGTGCTCGAGTGTGAGACATGCTGATTTTGTATCACCGCATAGCTTGCCCAAAAGTGCCTGCCGTACATGCAGGAGAAACAGTGGGGCCGCATCATCTTCACATCGAGGTAAGATTGCAACGGGATGCCCCCAACGTCTCGTTGGTTCTGGTGCTGACAATACCTGTGTTGACAGCGTCGCCGCAGGAACGGGTGGGGGGCCGAAAGTGATGAACGCGAGAAGAGAACCGAAGGCTAACTTGTTTTCCAATGCGCAGAGACCATAGACGTCATGCAATACAAGAGTAGGGCGATTCAGCGGACGAAGGTGGCCGTCAGAAACGAGTATGACGCAGCGACATGAGGTGACCAGGATAGTGCATATTGTTCGATTGCGGGTAAAGATTTTGGCCCGGGACAAGACACAGTCTCCCTCGAGTGAGAATGCTGGGTAATTCCCACATGGAGTCTAAAGCTTGTCATTGAGTTGCCCGAATAGCGAAACCATCTGTCGAAAGGCAGCAATTCGAAGCAGTAAGTTTCTGACATTCGCCCTGCAATCCCAAATTCAAGGTTAGTGCTCGTCTCTGAGATAGTTTTATCTACTCACAGAAAGCTCGAATGTACCGTCGCATAAGTAGCGATCACGAGTTTGGAGACACGGCAGCTATAGCCATAGCCGGCTTGTGGGTCCGCGCATGAGAACTCACACGTATTGCACGCGGATGCGCTGCAGACTGCACCGTGCTTTTATCGCTTAGGCTGGCGTATAGTGCCTTTGACAGTGACCAAAGACTTTTCAGTGGTCGCCTTCTCGTCCCCATCATGTCCAGCAAGGCCTAGCTCTGCGCATGTTTCTCAGAATCAGCGAATGTGCAAGGAGTCTTCGGTTTTCTATGAAGTTTGTTACATATGATACGTTCTCAATAACTCTTGGTCTGGATATTCGAGACAGTTTGTGATCGTTCAGACCGATAGCCCGTAGCCAGAAACAATTTACGATGGAGAGTTGACGGAGAGTTGTACTTAGGCGCCCAAGATGCGGCGTCTAACGAACTTGGACCGTGGGAATAGCATCTTGGGGCCAGGATTGCTGAGGCAGTCGTTCGAACCTCTTCTTCCTCGCCTCATTATCCCAACCGCTGAGCAGTCGCCGTCGACGCCGACGGCGATTGTGACTAGCCATGTCTGCCGCCCTCAACGCTCGCGGCGACACATCGACACAATCTGCGGGGACGGTCCCAGACATCTCGCTCGGCTCGTTCACCTCCACATTCTCAACACCAGCACGGAGCCTGCGCATACCCTCCACATCAACTGGAACAACTGCTGTATCATCCGGGCTACTCTCAACACCTTCTCCTCCCAATGGCCTGACGTTTGCGAAACGCCGCGCGGAAGAGGCAACGCCTGTGGCGAAGCGGTTCGGCACCCACGAGGACGAGGGCGAGTCGCGTGAGGAGCACGATGGAGACGTGTTGGACACGCCAGATGGGCGCGAGAAACGATGGGGGGAGTCCTCAGCGGCCTCCGGCGGTCGGCACGCGCGTACACGAAGTACAGGCAAGCCTGGAAAGGGCGGCCTGAACCTCACACTACGCGACCAGGAGAAGGTATGTCTCGCGTCGCACCGTAGAGGTCGATAGTATGTGAACGTGCACCCTTTCGTTAGCACATCGACGCGCTCAAGAAGGAGAACTTCAACATCAAGCTCAAGGTCCACTTCCTGGAGGAGCGCCTCGCCCAGCTCGCGCCAGACCAGATCGACGCTGCGCTGAAGCAGAACATCAACCTGAAGATCGAGGTGCAGCAGCGCGGCATGGAGATGAAGAAGCTCAAGAAGCTCGTGCTGGAGCTAGAGCGCGAGCTCGACCGGCTACAGCGCGGCTCGGGCGGATCCCACGCGCGTGCGCGCGAACTCGAGGAGCAGCTCGCGGAGCGAGAGCGCGAGCTGAGGGAGCTTAGGCGGCGGCGCGCTATCGGCCCCGACGACGGCGCGTTGCGCGAGCTCGAGGCGCGAAACATGGAGTTGGAGGAGGAGTTGGAGAATGTCCGCGGACTTTTAGAGGAGAACACGGAGGAACTAGAGCGGCTACGCGAGATTGCGGAACAGCGTGGGGACCACTCGTCGCGCGGGGACGAGCGGTGGCGGCGGCAAGCGGAAGAGCTCGAGGGCGAGACCGAGGACCTGCGTGCGCGCATCGACGAGCTTGAAGAGCAGCTGACCGCGCGGAATGACGAGAAGGAGGATCTGGCGGACGAGCTCGAGGCTCTCAAGCTCGAGTTGGAAGACCTCCAGCGCCGGCGGGAATCCGAGTCGGTCGAACGCAGCGAAAGTCGCGCGCAGATCCTCGAGGAACGTGAGGAGCGGGAAGCCGTAGAGGAGGGCTTGAACGCGCTACGAGACAAGCTCGCCGCTGCGCAGATTGAGGTGCAGCAGAAGGAGGACGAGATCGACATGAAGAACCGCGAGATCGAGGAGCTCATCGCAGAGCACCAGCGGATCATCGAGAACGTCGACGAGGAGTGGCGTGGCGAGGTCGAGGAGGCGAAGGGCCAGATCGAGGAGCTCCGTGATGTATGTCCCGTCAATGTCCCTATATCGCGAGTACTGACGCGCTTCTGTCTCGCAGGCCCTCGAGCAACGCGACGCGGAGTGCAAGGAGCTTCGGCTGCACATCGACGAGTACGAAGCCAACACCGAGGACGTCCACAACAAGTTCGAGGCCACGCTCGCGCACCTGGAGCGCGAGGCCGAGGAGAAAGACAACGAGATTGAGGCGGCGAACCGCGACCTCGAGAAGATGAGCAACCAAATATACGAATTGGAAGAGGAGAACGAGCGCCTGAAGGAGGACATGGAGCATCTGCGCGAGGACGAGGCAGTAGAGCGTGAACGATTGGAGCAGCTCGCATCCGCCCTCAAGCAGGTAATAACTCCAATTGCGGTGTTCTTGCGGACCATATTGACCCATTCGATCTCGTAGAAAGTCGCCTCCCTCAAGGCGGACTTGGAGGAGCTCACGGACCTGTACAACACTCGCGACGCTGAAGCGCAAGAGCACCGCGCACGCAAGGAAGAGCTCGCGCAGCACATCGAGAAAGTCGTACAGGAGCTCCAGCGCGAGCGCGGCATTCGTGAGCGCCTCGAGGAGGACCTCGACAAGGCCGAGAAGGACCACGAGGATGCGATGCGGCAGGAGCGCCGTGCTCTCGAAGCCAAAGAGTCCGCGCTGCAGTCCGCACTGAACGACCTCGCGCGCACACAGTCCCTGCTCACGCAACGCGAGTCCGACCTCGTCGCCGTGCAGACCGCGCTGCAGACGCTCGAGGCGGACAACAAGAAGCTCGGCGAGTCGCACACGACTGCGCGCTTCTCCCTGCAGCTCGAGGTCGACCGTCTCCGGCGCGACGTCGAGCGGCTCGAGGACGAACTCGCTCGTGCGCGCAGGGAGCTCGATGATAGGGAAGGCAAGGGCCGCGATCGCGACGGCGCCATCGACAAGCTCCACGCGGAGAACCGCGACCTCGCGGCTCAGCTTGCAGCCCAAACGCAAGCGCGCCTCAACGTGTCGGAGAAGTTGGACGATGCGCAAGCGAGCCTGAAGACCGCCGAGGGCGAGATCACCTCGCTGAAGACGCGTATCGCCGAGCTGGAGCAACGGCTGTCCAAGGACCAGCGTGCCTTGCTCTCCGCCGAGGCGCAGTACCGGGATCAGTTGACTGAGCGTAATACGCTCCTGTTGACGATCTACCAGTACATGGACAAGATCGTCGGCGTCGACAAGACACCGGTAAGTACTCTCGACCTCTCCTGTGTTCTCATGTGCGTGCTCGCTCAATCGCACAACAGAAGAAGCACGGGCAAGCAGAGACCAAGCCCTTCACAAACTTCAGTGTCTTCCATGACAACCTCATCACTCGCCTGAAGGCCCTCAGTCAGATTCAGAACGACTTCGAGAGGCGTGTCAAGGAGGCCGAGCAGCGGTATACCGACAAGCTCAACGACATGCGCAAGCAACTCGATCTTCGTTGGAAGCAGATCGACAAGTTCGAGGCGAGCGTCAAGACGCTCGCGGAGGCGAAGGCGCTGTGGCGGAAGAAGTTGAGTGCGAAAGAGGGTGAAATCGAGGCGCTGCAGGTATGATAAGTGCCTTCTCGCATGGCTGTGTCGTGCTAACCATGGCTGCAGGCCACCAACGCTGCACTACAGTCTCATGTTGTCTCCCGCAAGGGCAACCAGGGGGACTCCATGGAGATCCGTTCGCTCACTGCTCGCGTGCAGAACGCGGAGCGTCGCGCCATTAACCTCCAGAACCAGCTCGCCGCCTCTGAAGAGAAGGTGACTGCCATCAACCAGAAGACGACCGCCTCCGACAGCAAATGGGAGGCGCGCGTACAAGAGTACGAGAAGCGTCTCAAGGCGGCGGAGGAGAAGGTCAAACGGGAGAGGCAGGGCGGCAAGGAGCGTGCGCTTGAGCTAGAGAACCAGATGAAGTGCGTCTGTGCTCGCGGCGATTTGTGGCAGACGGTGCTGAACTGCTTCGGTTTCTCAGGTCATATCAACGGCAGATCGAGCTCGCGCAGAAGCGTATCCAAACCCTCAACGAGATCATCGAGACCGCCGGCGTGCCGACCAAAGGCTCACCCGTCCCTGGCAAGGGCTCTCCTGCAGGGAAGTGATAGCCACTCCGCCGGCCGGAGCATTTCGTCCGACTTCTGCTCTTCGCTGTCAATATGCTTTCGTTTTCTCGTTTCTCGCTTGTTGGTGGTTTCGGTGATCTTCTGCGTCCTATAGGTACTGTACAACTACTGCATATACCATCGCACTCATACTATGACCACTGTATCCACTACTGCTCATTCTCGGTAATTGCATATTTGAAAGGCCAATCTGCGAATCGACTGGTGCCATCATTCAGAAGCCTCCGCCGTTCGTCCAACCACCGTCGGCCACAAGAATCTAGGCGAACGCAATGCTAGGTAAGTCGCCGACGAGTGGCATCCTGCGAACTGTTCACTGACCTTGTTGGTCATATAGCCGTTGGTCGCAAGCATCAACACAATCGACGCGATCTCATCGGGTTTGCCCAGCCTTCCAATGGGTATCTTGCTCTGTTTACCGCAATCATCATCAGCTCTCCCTGTGCAGGGTATGTGGTGGCAATGACTTGTGCTTACACGAATCGCGTCTGTGGGGTTCTTCATCATATCCGTATCTGTCGTCACACCGCGACGCGTGAGAGGCGGAGATCGTCAGGATTGTCGGGCGAAACGCTTACCCTCGATCAGAGCTGGGGCAACACCGTTTGTAAGCTATAGAGATGGTCCCAGATGTGAGTGGTAGAGCACCACGATATCTTGGAGCGACTTACGATTCCTTCCTTGCAGTATCGCAGAGACAGCCAGTGGATTAGCCCGTGAAGAGCCGACTTCGAGGACGCGTATTGCGGGCCAATCACTCCGCCAGTGCCTGCAGCAACGCTATCGGTACAAGCAGCGTCAGCACCAGAACCAGCGAGAAACTCGGCGGATGGGTCGGCTGGCGATTTCACCTTGATGTAAAGATGATCCGTCCCCATTGCTTCTCCTGCATGTACGGCAGGCACTTTTGGGCAAGCTGCACGGCGATACAACATCAGCACGTCTCACATTCGAGCACCGATAAATCCTTCCTGAACGTACGACGTAGCCCGTCCCGGCGTTCGTACGCCAAATCTCCTCGAAGTCTTCCGGGCTGACATCCTGTATGTCGCCCTCGGGCCCAATACGGGGCCCCGTTACGCCATGGTTGCTGAACAAGATATCCGGGTGCCCGAGCACCCTGACGACTTCCTCGTGCAGCTTTCGCGCGTTCTCGTACGTAGACAGGTCCGTTTCGAACGCCGCGGCCTTGACCCCGGGCGCGAGCTTGACCAGCTCCGCGACGAGCGCGTCCGCCTTCGCTTTGGACTTGGCGGAGGAGTGGTGCACGGCGACGGAGCACCCGCTTTGCGCGAAGGCGCGTGCGGTCGCTTGGCCGATCCCGCCGCTATATGGGTGTTCCGGTGAGTCTTCGAAGGCTGGGCGGGACAGCGATACTCGAGAATGCGTACGTGCAGCCGGTGATCAGTACCAGTTTGCCCTTGAGAGGATATTTCGTGTCGACGGTGGAAGACATGATGATGATACTACAAGGTGGGCTTGTTCCTGAGTTCAGGAGTGACGCTGTGGCTTTTATATGGGCCCGGACCGTGATTCGTGAATAAGACCGATAGAAGGCGAGAGAACTTGAATGCGATGCTAAGAATATACTGATAGGTATATGACGTTGCTTGCTCCCCCGAAGGTACACTGCACAGATCCGGGTGCCGTGCGGCACGTCGAGCTTAACCACAAGGTATACTTTGTGTAGAAACGGTACATCAAGCCTGTACGATGGTTGCTCTGCGTGTTCGTGCCTCACAGCTCAAACCTTGGTGACCTTGAGGAGAAGCTCGGGCTTGTCGCTACTCTCGCTCATCGTCGGGTAGCTGACGCCCGAAGTGTTCCAAGTGATGGTCCTTCCGGTGGTCTCGAACTTGAAAGTAGACAGCAAGATGGAGAGGACGATCTCTGGGGCGACAGTGAGCACGAGCAGACCGCGGAAGCACTGGTATCAACGCACTCATCTCGAGCTGAGAGAACTTGAATCCGCTATAACGTGATAAACGTGAGCCAAAGCACTTCACCATGATCAGTGCAAACGGAGACGCACATGCACGAGCGACTGCCGCCAGAGAACGACATCCTGATCGCCCTGTCATTTTCTTTCATCCACGGCAGTCCAAGCACAGCACTCACAAGTTCGAGTACACCCCGGGGATGCGCGCATCTTCGAGCGCCGCGGGGGTTGGCTTCAGCCAGCGCTCGGGCTTCCACTCATCCGCATCCTCGCCCCACAGCGCACGGTTGCTGTTGCTCGCCTGGAAGTCGAGCATGACCCACGTTCCCTTCGGGACCGCGACCTCGCTGATCAGCGAGCCGTCCTGCCCGTGGGCGGGCTTGAGCAATGGAAGGCTCATGTCTTTTGCGGACCTGCATGTAGCCGGGACATCAATCCCCTTCTAGTAGCCAGTGGCGGAATGGCGGGCTTATGTTGAACTTCCATTGTTCACGATACCCTGCGGTCGTCTGAGATCCTAGACGACCGCTG
>LJJJ01000327.1:0-10514 GCA_001304625.1 Trametes sp. AH28-2
CCTGTCCCACCTAGCCCGCGGCAGCAGACTAGGAAGCAGTGGCGTCTGCGTCGGCTACGTCCGCGGCGACGATGTGCGTTATATCTTGATGCGAAGACCGATCCTCATTGGGATGTCGATCCCTACCTCCGCCGCTTCAATGCCTTTCTATCATCGCTCTTGTGCCCGCAACAATCGTCCCGCCCCACATAACGGCCCTTGCAAAGAGGTAACGATGCGTCTCCGCGTATCTCGACTCTCGGCCCCGTATGCTCATCTATGTAACCAGGGTAGGCGAGTGGAGTTGAAGGATGAATTACCGATGAAGACGAGTGCTTCCTGGCCGAAGTCTATGTCGCTTCCAGCCGTTTCCCTGCACCCGTGGCATCTTTATAGCCGCAAATCACATCGGCAATCAACCATCAATCCTTAGTCTCCGGAGGCCATGCAGCAAGATCCTTGCCGCCGACCAGTCAAATACTGTAGCCAAGGCCGGTGGAACGTCCAGCTACATCTTCCTCCCGTTCCTTCTCTCACGTTGCACTCTTGACTATACGCCAGTCCCTGCGAGTGGAGGCTACTCAAGTACTCAAGTGTTCTCGTTCGCTGCCACACGTGTTCCTGTGGAGGGCACCTGCGGTAGACGTTAGCAAGATGAAGTCAGTTCCTTTTGATCGGTGCTTCCCCTCCGGTGTGCTGATAGTGGGTCGCTCAGTGCCCTCGTCGTTTCAGACGTTGCCCTCCGCAATTTGGAGGAGGAAGAGTCTCATTTTGAGGCCATCAGAGGCCGCATTGCTGCGCTGACCGCGATTCAACATCAACTCGGGATTACGCTCGACAACCTACGCCATAGCCATGCCTCCATTGCGGCCAAAGTCGATCGTTTGGAGTTCCACGTAACCAGTCTGGCTCCGCAGCCAAGGGTTACTCACGATGACAGAGCCGGGCCTTCTCCTGAACGCAAGGGCAGAAAGAAGCGGGTTTACGGAGGGCTGAAGAGCCTCCTACGTGTCTCCGGTAAGTCCGAGGTTGCTGCGATGACTGCTGTTGCTCATCATCAAGCCGCACTACGCGTCAGCTCGTTCGAAGCATCGTTGATACGCTGCACGTAATCGCCGCTTTCCTTCCGTACTTTGTCACCCATCGCTCTGAGGTCCTTACTGCGCAGTTCGAATCCACTGTCTTTGCTCTCTTGCTCTCTACGTCGTTGTAAAACTGTTAAGAACTTCGTTGAAGACCATGTTGACCGTCGCCGTTCATTGATTGCTATCTTGTCCTCGTATACCTTTGCTGTTAACTCTCATCAGCCAATTGTCACCTCATACTACGTTCGCCGAGATGGTCTGTAGACAAGCTGTCAGCGTGCACTCCTAGTTTTCTGCTGTACCGTAGCACTTACGTTGATAACAATTCCTTTTAATTGTTGGCGGACGTCTTAACAGCGGTTTCATTGAATCGTACGGGTGGTGTGTTCATGTCCGACTCGAAGACATTGGTAACCCAGAGTCTGGCCCGTAACTGCTTGAGATCAGCTTCGGCAGCCTGAAGAAATTGTGTGGCTAGGGTTGAAAGCGGGAATCTCGGAGCTCGGTGCAATCGAGCTGCACTAGTGCTCCTCGGTGGGCAAAGAGGTCGTGAGTGCCAGCCGGACGCAAGACGGCCTCGCAAGACCGAGGCCCGGGCCTGCGGGGAAACGGTATGTATTCACTCCAGGCTCCCCAGAATGGATGCCGAATGCGCTAGCGCGGCGAGGATGCGCTCAAGTGGGCCTGCGAGAGTGTTCGTGAAAGCCTGGACAGAGTGGAATAGACGTTATATGCTTCCTGCATCCGGCGCAAGACGATCATGCTGTGAGACCTCGTGAGCATCATAGTCTTCGGTAAGTGTAGAACACAACCAACCTACCTCGCCATGGTCTCGCGCATCGTGGTCAATAGCTACCGCAAGTATTGACCAAGTAGTCGAATATCGACGATGCGTACTGCGTGCGCATCAGAGACAGAGACTCTAGGTCGGGGTTTCCGTCTCTGTGAGCCCGGCCAACTCTGTAACCGCCAATCCTACACATTTGAGCGCACTCTCCACCCTGCTTGCTTCAGAGAGGATTGCGTCGTAGAGAAGACTCCGGAACCGTGGGGATACTCGGAGTACTCGGGGGCTCTGATGTCGGCCCTTCAGACCACACCGCGCCGCAGAATCCACAAGGCTTCTGCCAGGTGTACTTGATCGGGATGAATTGCTGGCATATATCGAGTCTAGAGCAGACCTGCCTAAGGCGACAAACAATCAGGCCCCTATTGCAGCCACCAACAAATACGACAGGGGCGTATTCAGGAGCGGTCGGATTTCGCAGAGGACTACGAGACCACGAGGCTCGTTGGAAGTCCTTGCTACACATTGTCGCGTAGGACCTGGCGGATGCTAGACATGAGCGAGCCGGCACAGCCTATGTGCACATGGAAACAAACCCAGTATGTGAGGGCTACGGATTGCCGTTCCATGGCTTGCATAACACGTTTGAGTATCTACGAGATGTAGGGTCTTGTTGGAGTGCGTATAGCTGTGCATGAGATGTCGCGCCATTGCGCGGGTAGTCTGTGTGACTCAATCGGACAATGGGTAGCGCGCGCGCTGGCTCGCATGGAGGTAAAGCTGAATGAATTCCCAATAGGGGCCTACTATGGGCAGTAATGGAGCCTGGAACGCGTCCCTATCTCATTTGTGCATTCAGCGTCGCGAGGCAAGACAACGGAATACTTGAATGCCTATAAGTATCTTTCGATTGCAAGGCAAACGGCGAACGCAAAGCATTTCCAAGAACCTGCTCGCAATGGCCCGACACGCCTTGAAAGTGTCCTTGATCTATGGTATGCTTGAGTGGGGGCGGTTTGATTTGCCCTATGCGATTCGACAGGGGCAAAGACTTTCAAGGACGACTCACGTCATGACAGGTCTAGGCCTGGCCGACGAATGCTTTTGGGCCCCTGGCGGCTAACCTGTTTCGAGCTCTGATTGGCGCCAGTTTGATCTCAGCTGCACCGCCACCGACATCCACAACCAGCAACGTTTGACAGCTATTAGCTTCGGATTAACTTCAGCGGTGGCACTCGGAGCGCCGACTCGGATAGTATCTTGCGAATAGGCGGTTTGATACACCATTGCAAGTGGCAGTGTGGGTAGTCTTTTCGGCATAGAGCATCGGCGAGAATGACTTCTACCTCAACGCAGCGTGCTCTAGATCGCAACGGTGCTCACAATGAATAGCGGCCCCGGATCAAATGGCACGTCTGCCAGTGTGCAGCGTTCGGGCAATCCGGAGAAGTGGGCATCCAGATGGACGAGTCAAATTCAAAGGTGTTTTATTGTAAATGCGCTCAGTCACCTCAAGCGATCACGGGAAGGCTCGAGGGCGACGACGAAGAACACCGCTTCAATCGCAATCCACCGCGTGGCAGGGCGTGGGGGGGAAGATCGGCAGGGATTTGAACGACGAGTGCTACATCGAACAAGCGCATACCGAGTGCACTGTCGGCTGCCTCATATTCAAGGCGGCAAGGCATTGGCTCGGCTGCACATTGAGTGGTAATAGATGATGCTATCATGGTTCTCCGTCGGATTAAGCGGCCAGAGAGTTGTCGACGTCATGCATATATATTTCACACTAACCGCGAAGATTTAGATGCAGGAACCCAGACTGGGAAAAAAGGAAGTAAGCAGCAACGAAGATGAAGGCCGTCAGGAACAACCATTGGGGCGAAGCAAAATCCTATGGGACACTGATCAACGTCTGCTTTCCTCGGAAAATAGAGGTAATGTACGGATAGCGTTTCTTCATCATCCGCGACAAGTACTTCGCCAGCGGATTCGTCCGCGACATCCCCTTCGCTAGCGGATACGTCCGCGACAAGTACTTCGCTAGCGGATACGTCATCTCGTTGCGAATGACGCGGCTCGGGAACGTCACTGGCCACAAGAGGATCGCTGGTTGCAGATATTCCCCCCCCGCTCTCTAGTGCGACTGGCGTACTACTGGGGCGATCTATCGATAGAAATGAGCCTATGCAACTATGCGAACATTCAGCCACTTACGAGGGAGATCGTCCTGCCAGAGGATACAGCAGAACTGCGACGTGACATCCATTGTACCCGCAGCAAGGCTCAACGATTCACTTTCTTCGCAGAAGTAGACCTACAAGTGGATCAGTACGAATCCCATGATCAGCAGACGATGAAACGCACCGCAATCGCTGCCACCCGCCCATTCCCTGCACAATGACTGAGATGACGCCCCAGGATGTAAGGGACCACGTACTGGGAACGTTGATTGTTGTGGCTTGAACGCAGCCCGAAGACAAGTCCCAGATGTTCACCTCTCCATCGATACCTCCACCAACTACTCTGAGCCCGTCGTGCAGCCAGAGAACTGGCAAGGTGCAGCAGCGCTCGTTGTCTGGCTCGAGCTGATATACAAGTCGACTTGACCTGACGTCGTAGACCTTGAAGCCACTGGCCATATCAAAGACGGCTAGAGAGCACAAATCTGGAGAAAGGCTCGCGCCGCCGCTAGGAGGGGAACTCGAAGTCAGCCCATCGGGTGAATAAGATAGCAGTTACATACAGCTGCCCAGAGAGAGAGACTGTGCGAACACACGTCCAATTAGTCGTCTCGTACAGGCTATACATCACGTTAGTGGCGATGCTGGTGACCGCGAGGAGTGAATAGGGCTGACTGTACCGAGTGGTGCATATACGCAACCAGCAGAAGATCGACGTCTACATCCGTAGAGGCCCACTGAAGCGCGATTACGATTAACTCGCCTCCGAGCATCTGAGAGCTAGTAGTCGGCCGACTGAGGTCGTGGATGCGCGCCCATTCCCCTACTCAGTGGTTGTGGTGAAGAGTTTCACAGCAACTAAAACTTAACTGACTCACCATACGGTCGCCGATTCCAGACCGTAACTTCACAGTGGGCGCCGGAGACAACCCGTGAATTTTCCATAGCCAAACATTCAACCGGGAATTTGTGTGCCCAGAAAACCCAGGCTGACATTCCGAGATGATCCTACTTCACATCAGGATATACAACAACCACGCAATGGGACAATGCGCCACTCACCCTCTCGAAAGAGAGACACACAACGTTCCCATTTTTGGCGCCACAATATAGATTGTTTTCCGTGGAGGGATCCCAGACAAGTGAAAGTATCGGAGTGGTACCTCGATGCATGTAAAGCAGATCACCGGAAGAGCTATTCCAAACGCATACGTTGCCATCTATCCCTGCGGTTGCGAGGTATTGACGTTTCGGGCTGAATACAACAGCAGTAACGCCGAGAGTATGCCCGCCGGTGAGCCGTAACTTTTCCTGCAGAGAGTGTTGCATGGAAGAGAGCTGCGAGTGGAAAGTACTGTGATGAGAAGTGTTGGGTTTCGGTGTACCGTAACCTTAAGAGAAATGAACAGTGGCGTGTCTCGGCGCCTGCTGTGGCCGGAACCACGAGGCGGCGTCTAGTCGATACGGCATTCAGCCGACGCATCAACACATTCGGTGTTCAGAACTTCGGAGTAGGTGGACAGCCTATGCAACGCGGATGGTCGACTGAGATCGTATCTGGACAGAGGCGCAGCTTCACAGTGATTCTCATGCCTACGATGCAGCCACAAGAGATGTGTGCTTTGACTTGTCTGGGTTCGCCTAAGTGAGGGAAGAGCTCGCCGTCGGAGCATTGCACAAGTTCTCCTCGGCACAGGTGGCCCTGAACGGAGACAAACCGCGGCGTTCTTAACGGGGGCTGCAGCCTTCCCACTACGCGTCTGGAATATCGCACAATGTCGGCCAGCGTCGACGAGGGGTAAGCAAAGTCGTGTTGCTTGTCGCGCGCACGAGCAGACTGCGTGCGAGCTAAGGAAAGAGGCGGATGACCTCCGAGGGAGGGCACTCTGAGAGAGAGGGCGAACAAACCCGTCAAAACGAAGCGCGATCGCACGACGTTCCGACGCGGCGAAGGCGTGGTCGACGACGCTGCGACGCCTCCTTGAGCACCCCGAATCGCAGTCGGCCAGCTACTGGAGGTGTATGGGAGACCTCGAAATTGGTCAGGACGTTGACACTGAGGGCGTTCGGGATGGGTGTCGTAGATGTCCATCATTGTGGTGGCGCCGGCAGGGGTAGCTGGAAGCCGAGATTGGGATTAGCGAAGACATTAGCAATGGCGTCATGCGTACGAGACGAGTACATGAGCCGATTGTTATGGCGTGAACGTTCTTCTCGCGCGAGAGCGCACTTTCCTGTACTCGAGTGAAGGAAGCGGGTTGAGCGTTCATCGAGGTTGACGAATGTGACACGCGCGGCACTGCGCGGTGCAGACATATCTTGGCAGCCCAGTGCTACGCCGCGTCCATTAGCGGCCGTCAATGGCAGATCGCCTTTGTACGAAATGCTAGCCACGATACTGACTGCAACAACGGAGATCGAGTTTTCGAGTGTTGACACGCACAGTAGAAAGGGCGTGCCGTGGAGTCACGGACGTCCGTGCAAACCATGAGCGCCTGAACCAGCCGTGGGCGAGCGCAACTCGCATCCTCTACAATGTCGCGCACACGACGACGACAGCTGCAGAAGGCGCTCAGGAGGGTGCGGGGTGCTACGTTGAGATCATATGAGCGGAGAAAAAGACGTGAGTTGGAATGAACATGACGGGAAGACAAAAATCGAGCAGAGCTCGAACCGGGCGGGTCCTGCGCACAGGCTGAGGCGGCGCGCCGAGACACGAGAGCAGTGCAAGGGATGGACAGGAGGACGCCCGATGAGCTGCGCTAAAGTGGTGCGGTTGGGGACATGCAAGCGGGGAGGGAGAGGTATGTATAGCAGTTTGGCTCACTTGTGAGGCGGGCGAGGACTTGGCCTCGTGGAGCCTGCGTTGCGCTCGTAGCGCATTCATGAGTCGCTTTCTCCGCGCGCAATGAACACCGCGGGCCGCACATAGAGTGCACCAAATAGTCCGGCAAAGTGATTCGTGGACAAGGGCAGGCCGGAGATATGCCGTCCGAAAACGGGTACGCGGCTGCTGCCGTGCACGCCGTGCGTGTGCGGGGAGGGCAGTTCAGCGACGACGGCTACGTTCTCTGCGCGTTTGCGAAGGTCGCTCTGCCTGCGTGGCAACCGACTGAGCTGCATACACACCATGTCGGAGCAGGAGCTCGTAGAACCGGCGGAAGCGCAGAGTAGTGTTCGTGTCCAACAGCGTCGCTGTTGGACACGATACACGACTCGTTGCGATAGTCCATGAAATAACGTTCATTCGACATGTAACCTCGTTGCTCGTGATTTATTTGTGCTCACAGATACCGGCGCTCTGGTGCGGCGAGCCCGTAGGTGTGTTCTCCAGGCCTCTCGGGCCAGGCTTGGGGCGGATATCCGATAAGAGGCCGCGGGCGCGCCTGACGGCACAGTATCGTGCGATGAGGCAGATGCGTGCGACGCGTGCGCAGACCACGGAGCTGCGATCGGGAACGTATCAGTCCGTGAATCAGGGAGAAAAGAGGACATGCCGACTATATGCATAGTCAACTCTTCGTAACCTCACTCAAATACACCGTAACCGCTGCAGAACTCCCTCGGAGGAGCACCGCAAGAGACTAGGCAATGTGGAAGGACAGTTAGGCGCGGCTTCCGGGATTTACGCTGAGCGCAAGCGGCTCGGAGGGAGCATCAGGCGGAAGCCCGTTGACTGATCTTCCATGAGAAGTCGGAACGGACTCCCTCACTTCTGTTCTACGCTCGCGTCTCCTTGTTGTTCGAGATCGTCGAAGATCATGTGGAACTATCCAGACAATCAGCTCACGGTACATGTAGCATACACCAGAGAGAGCGGGAACGTACGCGTGCAGTGAGCATCTTCGTGACACGATAGCCGGCAGTCATGTCTGAGAAGAACGGGCTGACGTAGCTGCTCGTCGAGCGCGGCAAGTTCGGGCTCAATGCAGTCACGAGTGACTCTGCAGTTGATAATCGATCGCCCTAGTAGCATACTTTCTAGCAGGAGGGCGCGAAGCGGTAAGAACGAAGCACAACATACCTTTCGAGTGCTCAGAACTGCGGTTCAGGAGATTGGATTTGGACGCCGGTAGAACCCAACCCCGCGGCTGGCACGCATTGCGGTCCGCGACTCAGGATGAAGAGTCTGAGGAGGAGGACATGAAAGCAGAGCGCGAAATACGAAGACAGATGCTGCAAAAACTGCGCAGATGCGAGGCGGAGCAGGGTGCAAAGTACGTCCTCCCCCACTCAAATAGATCACATCTTTCGTTCGCCTAGGGGAGACAAGCAAAGTAGCGATGTACACAGAGAACAGGTGTTGATAGAGCAGGTAGAAGAGATAACAAAGCGCGACTCCGACGTTGGGCACCGACCGACACATTGCACAGGCTCTGATCCACTAATTAGCGAAACGATAGAAGCGCGGGAAGACAAAACTGAACCATACACGTCTCAGCTTGGTATGATTCGTCGTAAACAAGCTGCAAAGCGATGGAAATCATCTGCCTCTTCGAAATTCAACCAATATAGTCTAGTACCGTCATCGATAGACCATTGGCATTCGAGGATGTCCTTACGGGTACATATCAGTATATCAATGCTATGCGTAGCGAGCATCCATATTGGTCCTCACCTCAAAGGTATAGAAGTCCCAATTTCCTATAGTTTCGAAAAAGAGCACGTGCAGAGATTCACGCTCCAACACAAGCAAGATGTCTGCGCAATTCGTGATGAGATTCTGAGCCACAGAATGATGAGGCACCCAACCTCTCTCAGAAGCGACACCTTTGCGCGTGACGCAGGTCCTGCAGATGATGACGAATGTGTCGAGCCATTCTTCTTCCTGTTCGTCTTCATCGTCCGCAGCGTAAAATGCTTCGAAGACTAGCAGCGAGATGCTGAGAGGGGGTTAATGGCCGCAAGGAACTAGCACGCTGGGTGGCGTACAAATATTCTTCTGACATGGTGGGCCGGAGTAATGATTCGGTGCGAAGCGGCGGAGAGAGAACTGGTTACAGAGCTAGTTCACAGCTTTCATCTACTTCGTATATGAGTGACAGACAAGTGATAGTCCCTTTGGAAGTAGACGTTGCTCGTGCCAAAGCTTCGCAACCCAAGGTCAGATAGTACGGAGCGTCCATAGACCTTGTAACCAGCTGTTTCGCCACGGGAGGCAAAGGAATTGCAATGTGCATGGATGACAGGTTGCCAGGAGAGCTATGCTCCGCTCAATGCTTTGAACTAAGGAAAGGCGATTGGTACGTACAGTCAATTCGAGATGACACCAATACCAGCGCATGATCTCCTCGCCAGCGACACCCCGATCATGTACTCCCTTAGTCCAGACACGGGACCGTAGGTCGCAAAAAGTAGCGCCACAGAGCGCACCACGGCACGTGGAGCTGGCGGCGGGACATGGCGACGGACGCCTGGAAGCGTGAAGGTGGTGCGGAGCGACGCCGAGCGCTGCGTTGTGATACGCCGAGAGACAGAGGCAGAGGGGGGAGAGGCCGTGCGAGGGGGCACACCGGGAGCCCGAGCCAGCATGCAGCGTGGCCTCGGATCGGTGGGGGAAGCGGGCTGGAAAGGAGGATGCCATGAGCGCGGGCACGACTACAGGCGGAGATGAAGCGCACCTGCCTCAAAGCACTTCCCTCAGAAGTGCCGTTCTGCGCAGGCAGTGGATATTGTCCGTCTTCGGCGTCGAGTAAGATTCACGTGCGGACGAGCGGGAGGTAGGGTAGCTCGCGAGGGTCTCGCGATACTGCTGTGGGTTGTGCGGCCTCGGCGGGTTGCGGCCTGGGCCGCGCCACGGTGCTCAGGTCGTGCCCGCCGACGTCTCCGAAGAGCGCTGTCGATCGTGCAGACCGTCACAGCGATGTAGACGAGCCGCGTACCACGGACGAGGTGAGGCCTTGAGGATGAGGATGGCAGGAGGTACTCCGCGGAATTGCGCCGAGGCTCGCCGGCGTGCACCCAGGCGCGCCTCAGCACAAACAAGCACACACAAGGTTGCCGGCTTCGCCAGACACGGGCGCTCAGAACTCCGTACCCGTGCGCACTCGCGATCGTCCTTCGGATCTGAGTCACAGTCGTCCACGACCGACTTCTCGACAAGACCTACTTATGCTTCGGCTTGAGCTCAAAACCCGGCAGCCAGTCTAGTGGTGTGTGCTACAGCCCGCGTAATACGCGTCCTCTTCACCCCACCACCGGGAGCGTGTGCTGATCCACAACGCCGCATCAGCACCAGATTGCACCCAGACGAGGCAGTCCATGTTTCGTACGTCCTCACCACGTTCAGGCCACTCTCACTGCAGCATCTCCTATAGTCTCTGCCTCCCGGCATCGCGTCCCCCAACGCGTAACATGCATGGAGCCAGCCGCGGACACGCATGGCCAGCTCTACCCCGCCCGCCGTCCGCCCGCTTTCCAGGCCACCGCTCCCCCGCGCTGACTCACATCGGCCTCCTCGCCGGGCATCCTCGCCGTCTG
>LJJJ01000328.1:0-10446 GCA_001304625.1 Trametes sp. AH28-2
CGTGTCCCCGCGGGTTCCCGCCCGAAATCACCTCGCGACTCCTCGCGGTTCTTGCCACGTCACCTCGCGCACCTCCTCTAGCCAGGGCACCCCGACTCTAACCTCCTCCTGCCTCGCTCCATTCGCGACAAGTTCCCCTACGCCTCGCAGGACCTCGCGACGGCCTCGCCCTACAAAGGCTCTCGGCCTTCTACGTCGGCGGTTGGGTGTTGTTAAGGAGCATCAGCGGACAACCGTACGCCTACGAGATTGCAACAGCTGCGGCCATGAAGGGTGAGTGCGACGTCGGCCGGACGAACTAGGACGCTTACCGTATTCTTGCGCATGCCCTTGCAGTTGCGGCGAGACGCTTTCTTCGCCTCCTCTGAGGAACGGGGATTCTCGCTACGCCGATACAGCAGGCGGCAGTGCTTCATCCGGCTGTCCAGAACTTGACCGATGATCTCCCGGGTGAGTAAATGAGGCGGTGTGGGGTTCTGAATGAAGGCGCCGCTCGCGGCCGTGGCCAGGAAGTTGGTGATGAACACGTCCCTTGCCATCTCGTTGAACGGGAACTTTTTCCATTTATGATGGAAGTCGATGCGGAAATTGGCAGGAGTGCATGTGAGCTTGCCGTCGTTGAAGGCGACGGACTGGATCTCCTGGTCCGTGAGTGGAGGATATTGTGCGGCCGCAGTGTTCCAATCGCGCATGCCAAGCATTGTGTCAAGTAACTTCCGCACGCGAGCCTGAGCGAGGGTTAAAATGAGCGATACACACGTGTGGACTGGACGCATACCCGAAGACGGACCCAGTGTGGGTCCTCGTTGCTGACGTCGTCCTCTTCGTCCTCGTCACCCTCGTCCCCGTCCTCATCCTCATCGGCATCGGCATCCATATCGTCTTCATCTTCTACTGCGTTACCGGAAACTTGTACACCGGCTTCACGGTCTTCGTCCATGTGGTCGTCGAACGCACTCGTCTTGCGGTTGGCGCGCTGCACCCGCGTCGCAGTCCCTTTGTCAAGGTTTCTGCGCCCACTGGCATGGCGCCTCTCCCTGGAGCCCTTGGAAGAATGCCCGGCGGTTGGAGATGCAGCGAGCGCTGTGAGAGCCGAGCTCATCGCCTCATTCATCGCCTTCATCTCCGAGACCATCGCCGACCTGGAGAGATGAGATGAGCAACCACGTATCGTGCTGTCAACTAGCAGACTGCTCACTGGAAATGGTACATGGTCTGATTCATACCCTCCATCCTCTTGACGAGGAGCATCACGACGGGTGCATTCACGACGCCAGAGTTGTCGCCGGTTCCAGGCGCCGTGGGCTATAAGGCCGTCAATTAGGAATAGATCCCAGCTTATATGTGAGAGAACCCACCCTATCTGCGCTGCGCGCGGGACCCAGCCCGGGTACGCGGACACTGGGGAACACAGCCTCCGACGGGCGAACGGCTGCCGCCTCTGGGCCCTGGCATTGTGAAAGTTCATCGGAGGATATGGCACGAGCCTGCATGGGAAGTCAATGATGAATCAAACCAGCTCGGCGTCATATACATACCTTGCCTTTGTCTCGCACAGGCTGCGGCGTCTGAAGCTCTGGGGAGGGTGCATTCTGATATGGCAGATCATGGGCCGATGCCACCTCGGCGTTCGCGTCATGGTGCTGCGACACTTCCGGTGCGCTCCTGTTCCTAGACAGAGAGGCCGGCGAGCAGACGCGCTGCTCCCTCCTATCAGACCAGCATGTCATGACGTGATTGAGGCCCGACTCACCACCTCCTCGTTCTCTCGCCGATCGGGCGCTGCACGCATCATTGCTGGGTTGGGAACTGGCTCCGGCTGCGTCCGGTTCGGTTCGACGTGCATGCCTCCACTGTAGGATGGAGTGCGACCTGCACTGTGCCCCCCACCCGATGTAGACGATTGGCTCGGTGCGCTGGAGTGCCCCCGTTCATGCGCGACTGCATCTTGGTGCAATTGGCACACCTGAGACCGTTCTCTCTCACCCAGGCCCTCCCACATGTTCAACGCCTGCTCGTTCGTCTACAGCATTGAAATGTTAGACAGGTACAGACGAGTACGACGGAGGAACCTCACGATGTCATGTCCATGGGCCCTCTGGTGAAGAGTTCGGAGAATCCTCAACAGACTCAGCGGCAAGATCAAACGAGGATCTGCATTCGCAGTATGCTGAGGAGGAGGGGGTGGCACGCGCTGATCACGGAGGGCGCCGGCAGCATACTCTAAGCCGAAGCCCCCCTGGTGTGCGCTGGTTGTCGACGTGGAGGCAGTTGATGGAAGGGGAAGCTCCGCGCGTTCTACGTAACGGCGAGGGATGGATTGGGGCGGCGCAGCATACGGTGCACTGGTCGGCCCGACAGCCGCCGGAAATGCTGGAGGATGGTGAGCCGGTGGGCCACTGGTATGGTGCGAGAAATGTTCAGGAGGGTTGAAGGGAGGTCCGAATCGCTCATCGGCGCGGTATTGACTGTATCCCGAGCCGTCAGTCATTCCTGGGGCATAGGTGGAAGTACGACGTGATTGATGCGCCGATGGATGCGATCCGGACGCGCGTTCGTCGTGGATAGACACCTCGGGTGCGTATCCGGACTGTGCCGACATGGGTCGTGGATAGAAGTCTTGGCGCGGAGGGTAGGAGCCGTACGGCGCAAGGGGAACTGCGCCCACTGGCGGGGGCCGTTGCCGCATCCACTGTCCATCGGCGGAAGAGTGAGTGGGCTGACCGGAGTGTGGAATGCCCTGCACGCCGTCGCTAACTCCATTCATGTAGACTCCTTGGACCGCAGTCAGGGTGCGGCTATCGGGCAGCGCTGCCGCGGGCACGAGACGCTGGTCATGGAGAGGATGATGTGGCTGCGCAGGGATATTTCGGTGATCCAGTGCAGTAGCGGACGAGTACTCCGGAAGTGGAAGGCGAAGAGGCTGAGCGGGTCTGTCGTTCAGTGTATGAGGCACTCCAACGCGCCCCTGACGACGTTGATCTAATGTTGGGATGTCTCCTCTATAACGTTGACGGATATCCCGCTGGTCGGTAGGAGGCTGATGGCGCTGGATTGCTCTTCTCGGGTCGGGATTGGCGTCCGAGGTCGGCGCCGTCGTATAACGGGTGTCCTCAACAGGGATGGTCGGTCCTAGTCCCTGACCGTCTATGTTATCCGGCGTTTGAAGGATTGCGCGAAGATCCTCTTCGCCCGCAGTCCCCGCCCTTGTAGGATGCGAGAGTATGTGATCGTGTGTCCGAGCGGCTACCGGGATAGGCGCTATCGCTCGGGGAGACGCCGTGTTCCTTCCTGGCATAGGCAGGATTGGGCGAGGACGGGATGGTGGACGGTCTTGTTGCGGTGACTCGGGCAGTGGCATGTTATGGGGAGACTGTCTCTGCGCAGGCGCGTTACGCTTCAAATCGAACCGACATGGTGGGTGTATGGTCAAAGTACGGATCATCTGGGGCGCGCTGGGACATACCTGCAAAGCTTGCCGCTCTCGCATAAGTCGGTCGTCCCTGATATCGACCTGGTATGTTGTATCAGCGGAGATCATGAGCTTTTTTGAGCTACACACATTCCACCCAGATGCCACCTCCACTGGCGGAACATGCTCCTGTTTGCGCGCGTAAGCGACGGAGAAGTAGACGCAAGTATTGTGCAGCTCTTACGTCGTCGTCTTTCCTCCTGACCTTTCCGTTCACAACCTTATGCGACGGCTTCAGGCGCTTCCGTCCAGCGATCTGCGGCGGCGTCTCATCGTCGCGGTCGAGGGAAGACATGCGTCGCGCGTCTACTCCGGCGTTCGATGGCGGCGGACTGGGATTGGCGGAACCAGCCGCTGCGGAGGGGTCGATGGGGCGTGTTGAGTGAATTTCAGAGGGTGGGGGTGAAGGAGCTTCCGTCGTTGGGTGGTTCATGATGGTGGGGTGAGGGGAGGGAGAAGACATTCACTGCGGCGCCCGTGCTACGCAGCGAAGCAGCTCTTGAAGGCGTACTCGTACAATCAGCATACATCTTGAAATTGGTCGCTTATGAGTGCGGTGAATGAGCTTGCGCGCGCCAGGCCGGTGGACGAAGGCAAACGGTATCGCTGTGCCAAATAACAGCGGTTGTGGTGCACGTGGCCTTTGTGGGTCCTTGTCAGGACATGTTTGTCGCACGCCTTGTACAGCCGGTAACGGTTGACGCTTCTGCCAATCACAGGCAACCAACCCGAGTTTGTAGAGTCGCACGGTGCATAGAGGCATCACAGACTGCATGCGAGAGATACAGGCGAAATCAGAGGCAACGCCAGTACATGAGAGAGAGGGGGGGAGAACCGGAGAGGACACTCTGTATACGAAGCTAAACCGCGTCGCTTTGTTGACCATGAACACGCACACGATACAAGCACGTCTCATCCGCCCCCCAGTTATCAACCACCTCCACTACGATTACCCCGAAGTCCATTCCCGACTCTACGACCCAGCGCTGGACTCCGAATGTTTGGACGTGTGTCTGACCATGGATGTCATAATGAGCGACGGCCAGTAGGACGTAGTGGTGGCCTCCGGTTATGGCTGGACCTGCGAGGAGAGGCGGTTCCTGGCCAGAGGCTATGAGGCGATCCGTAGCGCTACGGAGGCGGCGCTCGTTGTTGTCGCCGTCCACTGCACCCCATACGTGAAGAACGCGAGGGGCTTGTCCAGCGTCGGCGGCGATTTCCTGGGGGACGTGGTCCAGCGAGATATGAGTTGGGTGTATGATGTGCGACAGCCGTAAGCCAAGCTGTCCACGACGAGCGGGAATCTTCCAGCAGCTTCCGATACGCAGATCGTCTCTGAGTGCGAGCTCCGGAGGATGCGAGGGCGGCGTTTTGGGTCGCGGATTGACGTGCGAAGTGATCTCCAAGATAGGACGACCACCGTCCGCGTACAGGGCGAAATCCCGTCGCCCGACAGCATCTCGCGTGGCGCGATGGACGGCTAGGTCAATATAGGACCGTATCCGAGGGTCGATTTCCTCCTCTCCTACTTCGACGAATACTTGGAGGATGTGACGAGTCTTGGCCAGGAAACCGGCTCCAGGGGTTGGTTGCGTAGACGAGTGGTAACGACAAGCCACTGCGATGGCCAGCATCAGGCCCCATAGACAGAGTCCAAGCAGTCTCCAGTTGAACGAGGACTTGATCATCCGACGCTTGACGTGGGGCGTACCTGCGTGCTGGTGAGCGCTCGGTTGGAGATATCAAGATGCCTGAAGTTCGTACCCTCGTCGTAGGCCGGAAGCTGGGGTGCGCGGAGCGACATGTTCTCCTCTGATTGAGAGGTTGAGGTATTCGCATTGGGGTTGTAGCGCAAACCCCTCCCTAGCGACGTGAGGTCAGCAATGCCTCGACGACCGCGTAGTAGCCACTCACCAGAGCCCATATCGGGAGGACCCTTCGACTCCGTGAATGCGAATCTTCCGGTATCAAATTCTCCGGCCATGGTAAACACGAATGCTAGTCGTATGAATTTGAAGCAGTCTCCGGAGGATGTGAGGCAGGCGAGTGTGGTTATTACAGTGCGCGCGGTTCGTCTTCACGCCGATCCTCGTACGCAGCGCTAATGGGAGAACCAGCGCTTGTAGTACTGAAAGCTCTTTGTTCCCCAGGCGCGCCTTCTCCACTCCACGCCCAAGACCGTCGACATGCTGCATCTCTTGACTGCGTTACTTTCTAGCGCACCTCGTCTGCTGACTTCCACTCTCTTGTCATCGCTGTGTTACTATGCCCTTACCTCTGCGATATTATGAACATGCCCGCTTGAGGACTGGCCGTGAAGAGCACAGCGTCGCCGTCGTCGCCGTCACCTTCAGCCCCGCTGGAACTCTCCTGGCTACGAGTACTCTCGACTGTATGGTTCGCATATGGAGCGTCGCCGACAACCAGCTGCTCTATGTGTACTCCGGCAGTAGCCCCGCGGTCTCAGTGCTCTGGCTCCTCACTCAGGAAGACACGTTGATGTGCGGTCTGCAAGACGGAAGCATCACGTCGTTGGCCATTACGGATGTGAGTCGTCGTGCGTCCAGGTGAGGAAACAATCTGATAATTGCAGTCATCTTTGGATGCGGTGGGCTTTTGGGCGCACGCCTATCCGGTGGAATGCCTGGCAGCGAAGGGGACGTACCTGGCGTCGGGTGCTCACGAAGAGTTATTCATCTGGAGATTGCGCAACGGTATGTGTAACCCAGTCGGGGGAAGGCCACACTAACCGAAGGATCACCAGGAAAATGGTGCCCCGAACGCGACCTTGGCAAGCCGCCTATCTCTTCCCATAACGAAGGGCGAGAGGTCATAGTAACAAGTCTACACTGGACTCAATCCAAGCGGCACTCGTCCTTACTGCTCGTCACCTACCTACACCATGGTTTCACGTAAGTGCTGCTCTCGACGTCCCAACGAAGTCTCGCTCATGCCGGCGCAGGGTCTTCAATACCGAGACATGGGAGAGAATCCGAGCATTCTCGCTGAAGGGGTGCATGTGAGTAGCGCACCTACGACGTATGCCTGGACCGGTTGTGACTATTGGCCCTCGGGACAGCGCCGATGCCGATATCACAGCAGACGGGCAAACCTTGGTGATCTCCAACATGATCACCGGGTTCGACCTGTACGCGGTTGACTCCATGACGCCCATCGGCACCTATAAGCACGACGTCGGTGCCTTACGGACCGTACCCGTTACCTTCATACATGGTGGCAATGCCGTCTTGGGCGGCAGCACGGTTGGCGAGGTGCATCTTTGGGATGTGAAGACACGTTGTACGATTCACCCCCTCTCTCTGCAACGTATGTGTCGTGTTGAGGACACACGCTACATGAGACTGACTAAGTTTCTCAGAACAAGACTCTGTGCTTGCAGTGGACGTAAGTGCTCCAGTCGACGACGCCTCTCCATTTGCTCATCTGCCCGTGTTAGGCTTTCTATGACCGCCGCAACGATCGGTTCTACATTGCGACGGGGATACACAATCCAACGACCGAGGCGGCCGTCGTCATCTGGAAGACGGAGAGGCTCGGTGAGTGGCATATATCCTTTGACGCGCAATTCATTGACTGCCCTCCAGGTGGCCAGGGGAGCGTGCGGTCTCGGCCCGCTACAAGAGCTGTCTCTGACAATATAGCGAGTGTCCATATCCACTCGTATGCACTGGAGACTGACGTCGGCTACAGTGGATGACGGTCGCAGCTCTGTGCTTCACGGCATGCACGATCGTGTTGTTTATCAGCTCCATGCGCAGCGGTTTGTGAATTCCGTAGATTGTAATTGGACCTGTTCAGGTCACGTGTGCATATATACGTGAGGAATAATCATGCAGAATCGGACGTGTCGATGGTGAACCAGTCATACACGTATGCATACTCCAAGAAACCCCGCTCGTCGCCGGCGTCGTTCTCTTCCCCCACTGCCTCCGGCTCCGGTACGTCCGAGTCCGACCAATCAATGTCAAGCTCGGACAGGTCGGACGAACTCAGGTCGGACAGCGAAACCTCGGACAGCCAATCATCTATGTCATCCTCGGCTCCGAGCGCTGAGGACATGAGCTCACGCGGATGGACAGGTGTTGTCCTCTGCACGCCAGCTACTCGACCGCGGACCTCCGCGCAGTGAAGAAATTCGACAAGAGAACGCTCGTCCGGAAAAGAGAGGCTAAGTCCGCAGTCCGCCATGCGATACGTTACAGAGATCCCGTCCTGAATGGCGAGAGGCGCTTAGCACAAGGTGGCATGGATCGGAGAGAATGCGTTACCTGAGAGGGGACTTGGAGTTTGGCGCGATCCACGACAATCACACCGTGAGCACCAGCGTCACAGAATAGCGCTGGAAAGTGTTCAGATAAAGGGGTGACGGAGGAGCGCAATACAACATACCACTCGACGCGCCAACAGCCACCACGGATAATGTTGCATTGCGGCAGATGAGAGCGCCTAGTTGGCTATAGCACCAAGCGTGAACGTAGACATTACTGAACAGCCAGCTATGGAACTGTCAGCGAAGATCTGCACCGAGCTGAGCAACACCTACAATTGAGTTCCCATAGCGATATGTTGGATGAGTGGGCCCGACCGCGCCTCCCCAGTTTTAACCAGTACTCGCCAACTTGCACATTGCCGCGGTCTTGGCCCCGATGAAGCGCAAAGGACACATCGCCAGCATGAAAGCGCGGAAGACCATACTAGTGGCCTAAGAAGACAATGAGATGCTTGCGAGTAGTATACGAAAGCGAAGATTGCGAGACCTTGCGACGCGTGTCGAAGATGATAGTCTGGCTCAGAAGGGCTCAGAACGCGCGGAAGGCAGAGCGGGCATTGGCGGGATTGGCGCGCGCTGTTTGTCCTTGATTGGCCAACAGAGGCGGGATGTGGCGCTAACCCAGCAGCAAGACGAGTGTCTCCTGCGTTATCACCGTTGACCAAGTCGAAACTCCGTTCTATGCTGGCGATTACTCCTCACACCGCACCATTATCACGGTTGTTCGTTTCTCTTGGAACTCATCGGGAATGGCGATTATGTTCTGCTCACCGTGGACGGGCATAAGAAGCGACGATGAGTTGTGTCAAAATATCCGCTTTCCACCCCTCGATCTTCACTCCTACGTCTCTCATCCGTACTCCTACCGACCACCTTCAACATGTATTCCGCTCCGTGAGTATGCACAGACACGTCGCAACCCTCCTCCTAAAACATCTACACAGGCTGCAACAACGTCCGCAAAACCCGAGGCCCGTCTTTGCTTCCTGCGACGTGACCTACGTCATGGAGTTCCCCAATGGGACGCCGGGGGCGACGCCGGCATCCTCGCAGACCGCTCATGTCACTCTTGCGCAGATTGAGCGGGACGTCTGTACGTATCCACCTCTTCCGCTGTCCCGCCTTCGCTGAAGACCCGTCAGACGGCCTTGTCGTATGCAACACGTTGCCAGAATGCAAGCTGGTCCCCTACCCTCCTAGCGCAGCAGTCCTGTGTGTCATCAACGAGGGCGTGATCATGTGGTGCAACAAGGTGAGCAGCCCTATGCTTCTGAAGGGCATGACTGTTCTAATCGCTTCGCAGGGTTGCCGCATCGTGATGCTGGGCAGAAGCAACCCGCAGACTGTCCAGGATGGGTCAGAATGGACTCAGCTCAACCTCACCTTCGCCTGCCAGCTCGACTTCTTGTGGTTCGTGAAGGCCTTCGCAGACGCGAAGTCCGACGTGATTCGCCGTGCTCGAGGGCTCCAGGCCAAGTTGCTCGGCGTCATGCGAACCATCCCGAGTCATGCGTCCCCTTCGGAGCCCGAGCATCTTTGCGCGATCGCTTCTCGTACGTACTTCGCGCTCCCTTCTACAGCACGATCTTCGGGCTCACACATTAGCTAGATCGCGCGACTGAGATCGACGCGGCCGACACTGACGCGGTCAAGGTCGACGCGGTCGAACTTCAGGTCAACGAGGAGGCGCAGGCCGCTTGATAGTCTCTGGTTCCTTCGTACCGCTACTCCGTCTCGTCTCTGTATCTCTGTATCTCCGCATCTCGAATGTGTCTCCTGCTCCGCTGAATATACATGATGTGAGCGTCGAATATTCTTGTGTGCCAGGCGTTTTCGTATCTATACGTTTTGGGTTTGGTTCTTTATCATCCATCAGCCTGGGGACTGGTGGGCATCTGACGGATCAACGTGGGTGGCCGTGGGTGGGACCCGGGCGGTGTTCGAATCGCGGAGTTGTAGGGCTACTAGGGCACTCAGCTGAGCGATATAATCCGGCCCTCTTCGAGTTCCCCCTCCAGAATCCTTTCGCCCCCCTCCCTTCGTCCCCGTAGCCTGCCGACTACATACACCCTCATGTCTGTCAAATCATCTCCCCAGGATTGCAATATCGCTGGTGAGCTCATCGATGCGCGATATTATATTGTGGCTAATCGTGCGCGACTGCCTACGCAGCCCACGGGCCGAACAGTGAGCCCACCGCCCTTACCGCCGAAGGGGCCACGGTGGAGGTCTCTCTGGCATGTGGGGCGCGTTGTACGCTGCGGCAAAACTCCTGCTGAAACCAGTCCCAGACTTACAGCACCTCGAGCTCGAGCTGGCGAAGACTCGGCAGGCCCTCTCCGAAGTAAATGCCGAGAACCGCACCCTCATCGTTGTAGCGTCGTTGGCGACTTCGCTTTGGCACCACTACTACCATCATGGGGAGTGGGTGGAGAGTATCCTGGCGGCTATGCTGGATCCGGAAGTCCTTCGTATTGTGTTCCCGTACAAGTAGCACGGCGATTCGCAAGGTGAGTAACGCAACGCAGTTCAAAGGCTTGCGACTAACTCAAACAGGCAGAATGCCCCAAGGTCTCCGTTTCAGTCTGAGCCTTCTTTCGTGCTCTCATCTTTCCCAGCTTTCCTGTAAGAATTACGTAACTTAGGCACGCGTCAGACTAGTCAATGAACTTGAAACTCTTCT